>PNEQ01109144.1:0-31402 GCA_003012365.1 Medauroidea extradentata
GTTCGTGGGCCGTCAGTTAGTGACTGTTCTGCGACTGTTGGTGTACGCTCGAGTTGTTGCGGCTTCGCGGGGGTGACGAGAGGTATGTGTGGTAAATTATATGAAATGACTTCTGATGAAGAGTTTAAGTAAGCACGCGTGAGATTAAATAATACTGGTCCTACTTCAATTAAATATTAATATTCTTGGTTGAAAGTTTCCATTCAACTGTTACCGGCACCCCCGCGACCGCCCGATCGATCGTAATTTTGGAGGCCCGTTACTTTACCTTGTAATTGTTAATTTCAATAAATATGTTGATTCACCTTGCCTTCTTTAATTTTAAACTACGCTTGTTATAACCCTAGGTTGTTCATACGAAGGGCTACGTGACACCAGATGAATCCGCGAAATTGACGTACCTTTAATGATAGGTAGATACATGCAAAATTCGCGTTATTTTCTGACAGATAACTAGACTCCAAGAAACTGTAGGCTCGTTCGCCATCTCCCGCTGGCAGATATTTAGAGGCAATGATTTTTGGTGAAAAGGATTATGCAACATTTTGTTTCAGTGCCTCACGTCCACATCTGCAGCTCTGGTACGTAGTTATTGGCAGCGAGTATTCCTGTAGAGGCGTCACTCATTTGACTGTGCCAGTGAGAATAACGTCACTGAGACACCACCCGCCTGCAATTTGCGGGTATATCCCAAACATGTTGAGAGTTAAAAACAGCCAATCACTAACCATGAAGTCCAGTGTTTCCGTCGTACCGCAGGAAGCGTAGGACTTCAAACGACGATCCCATTGCAGAAACCTCTACCATTCTGTATCAATTTGGGTAATATATTTTGTGATATAGTTGTGCCATTTCAAGAGCTTTCTCGGGGTCCTTCTCCATTTTAGGACAAAGTTCCACGTAATATTGCGTACCAATCAGATGCCTACAGGCGCTCAGTCCTAAATCTACACCAGGGGTGCGACGCCTTGGCCTTCGAGTACCCTCCTCAAACAATATTTATTTATATAGGTCATTCGGAATGATGTTACCACTAAAGATTTTACCTTTGAAAAAAAAAATCACTAGCCATTGCTGCATGTAAGTCAGCATTAACAAGAGTTACATCATTGCATGTACGGTTGATAACGAATCTTTGCACGCAGTTCCGTGTATTTTCCTATTTGAATACAACGTTAGTGAAAGAACGTCAAATTCAATCGACCTACCTGTATTTGATATTCTATAAAATGTTAATTTATGATCTTATTGTCACACCTACAGATCGTAGAATTTGACTTAGTTATCGCCAGCACAAAGTGACGCAACCGGGCATCTGAACATCAACTGTCGTTGCACATCGCCACTAGCTCTCCGCGCTACAGACGTAGTTCAAAATTCCACCGAGAGGTGACATCAGAGTATTGTTTTCGCCGCTTCGCTTGGAAGCGAGTTGAGTCATTAAATGTGTTCGTTCATTGTGTAATAGATATTGGTTTCTGATAAACACATTAAAAAGTATTATAAATGACTGTTTATGAAGTGAAGTGATGTGAAGTCATCGGTAATCTGTAAATTGTTATGTTTTACGATCGCCAGCTTGAGTTTATGGAATTAGAAACATCATTTTTTCTTCTGTTTCACACATTAAGAAAACACGTTATTTAGTGTTTCTGTTAAGTACGTCTTCGTCGTTCATTGCAGTATGTTGAATGGAACTTAAATTATTGAATTACGTGTGTCATGTGCGTTTTTCAGTTACAAATTCGAATGTACTATTGCACACATTTACGAGAGTCTTAACGGCAATAATCCGTGTTGTATCAATTAGAGTCGATGCACAGAAGCCAGTAGACGTTAACTCGCAACTAAGAAAGCTATTGAGTAAAGCGTATACTCAGTACCCGTTAATTTAATGAGTACATATTATAGATAAAATTTTTCAGAGCAGTGTAATGTAAATGTAAACATTGCACAAGCCTGTGGAAATAAAAGCACGTGGCAATGTTTATGTTCACATGCTGCGGAAAGGCATAAACTGGCGGAAAATACAAAATTAATCAGGGCTTTCTTGAGTGCTCAATTTACCCCGAATCACCTATACAGATGTAGCTAGGCACTTGAGCACTGAATTTTAAGGAATAAATAAGTACAGTATATAAGTTCGACAGAATCAATGGAATGGATTAAGATCAAGCGCTTGATAATAAACCCTATGAAACACTACGTAACATGTAGCTTGAGCCAGTGACTTTTTGTGAAAAGAATTCTGCAACAATTTGTTTCAATGCCTTATGGACACATCTTCAGTTCTGCTTCATGTTAGAGATTTGATGTTTTTAACTCTCAGCGTGTCGGGGTTCTACACGCAAATCACGTATGATGTCGCAATAACCTTGTTCAGATTGGCACAGTCAAATGGGCGACCCCTCTGTACTAATGAATACTGTCACTAACCATGAAGCAGAATATCTGATGTACACAGGAGTCATCGAAACAAACTGTTGCAAAATTATTTTCACCAAAAATCACTGGCTCTAGATATAGCCAATGTGAAGGCATACAGCACATGAGAATGTACAAGGCGTACATACAACGCCTATCTGCAAAACAATTGTCGGCCAGACGTATGTGCAGACCAGTGATCACAACAATAATATATGTAGGCTTTGAGCTTATCAAACATCAAACGAATAATGTAGCCTATTTGTCAACGGAAATCCCCAAAGTTACTGCCGACTGCCAGCTGTAAAAGTTGAGCAGCAGAGTGGAGAATCGTGTATGGCGTGTTCCGGGTATTGGATTCGGTGCACAATAAATCTGCTTATCAAACTGGTACGTACACGATTACCATTCCATTAGGAAGTTTGTGGCAAAACTTTTATTCGTTCGCACTTCATACAAGCTTCGATTTCCAAAACCCAGGTTCCTTGTAACAAAACTTTTAATTTCCTGGCGTATTAAACATACTAAATATCACCCCATAACCACCTCGCGTAGTCACGTGATTTTCTGGTAGTGAATACAGCAGGCCTAACTCATTAAGCCTACCTAAAACTTGTTATTATTATTTAATACTAAGCATCAATACATTTGTCTACTTCTACGTCAGAGAATTGCATACGTATTAAAAGCAAACAAATGTTTAATTATTTTAAAGTTTTTTTAAGGGAGGGGGGGGGGGTCAGGCGCTCCTCGTAGGTTGCTCGTAAGATAGCAGTTATCGCGACACGGTACACGGCCACCTAACAGCAGGCGTACACGGACGTCGAACAAACACAGACGTGAGCAGTCCGTTACTGTACCTGTCCTGGTACACTTCCGTCGCTCCTCGGCGTCCAGGCGCGTCATCTTGGGCCGTGAGTCAGCTCCCAGAGGGCAATCTTACTCTGCTTACGGCAGATCCTAAAGCCCTATACGCAATTGAAAACTTTAGCATTTGACTTTACTATAGCTTTCAATATACGGCTTCTTATGGAGCCGTACACAACGGCGTCGCCAAAGCTAAAGTCAAGCAACTTTGACTTTACGTTTAAGAAAAACTTAAATCTAAAGTCAAGATGGCCGTTCGCAAATAACCAGCTGATTATGTATGCTAGAACGAAAAATGTTTATTTCTGAGTACAGTTTTGTTCTCCAGCATTGGAATTTCGTGAAAAAAAATAACAGGTTTTTCTTAAACGTACTCGAAAAACGTGGTAAGTAGCGTTGGAGAAATATTCGTAATGAACTTTAAGTTGCGTCAATAGATGGCGTTGCTTTTGTTCTGAAAAAAATATTATAATACATGAAAAAAATGAGTTTATTATTTAAATATCTATGTGAAATGCTTTTATGATAACTATATAATGATTTATATCACAATATTTCCGTTTCAAAAAACAGATTTCCGATCGTTTTTCAACTGTCGTTTATTTAACTTTACATTTGTATTGTGTACTGACGAAACAGGTAAAGTAACGGAAACGTAAAGTCAAATGTTAAAGTATTCAATTGTGTAGGACCTAGCATTTCCACTCACTCACTGCTGACATGCTACACTACAAACTGTCGTATATTGCTTACGGTACGGAGTAAAAAAACATAAACGTAGAGAAAGCAGTTACAGCCATTCTCCCTTGTTTATACTGTGTTTGCAAAAATAATTTTTTCAAGCTTAAACGAGAGGAAATATCAAAAATCAGTTTGAAAGTTTTGTTTAAAACTGTTTTTGCCGTTACGGCTAATATTTTCAAGACAAGGAATCATACGGTTTCGACTAAAAAGTCAATATCCAGAACTTTGTTTCTTACATTATTGGTGGAAACCATAGTATTTACTGTCTTGAAACAAGTAAATATATGAAATTAAAAAAAAAAACTTACAGGGTACTAAATTTCAAATCAATCAGACCAGTAGCAGTTGTTCACATCCCTTCAACAACTAGAAAATAGCTGATAATCTTCAAACGGCTGAACATATTTCCTTGAATCACATCTTAGAACACACTCGACCAAGTCACCTTTCAAACAAAAAAAAAAAACTAAATCAAAATCAGTTCATCCGTTTACGAGCTACGATGCTACAGACAGACATATACACGTTATAATTTATAACACCCATTTTTTTTTTGCGTCGGGGGTTAAACATTAACCAACATGAAGAAGACAATTTCAAACAAAACTGCCTAAAAATGTTTGATATGTATTCTCGTTTGGGCTTGAAAAATTAATGTAGCACAAAAGGAAGACAAAATGGAAACTTTGCCTTGAGGCTCTCTCTTTTCCAATTTTTTAACGATATTAATTTTTACGCATAAACGAGAGCAGATATAAAAAATCTGTTTGGCAGTTTTGTATATAATCGTCTTCTCCACGTTGGCTGATTTTTTCAAGGTAGTATATCCTATGGTTTCTGCTAATTAAGTAATTAAGGCCTTGTTACGGAGTTTTGCAGTGATTTCGAAAATATTTTTTTATTCCTACCTAACACTCATATCAAAATTTCGCTGCAAAGTTTTGACACTTATATGTTATAATTTGTAGCTGAATTTTTTTTGTAGAATTATACTAAATGGTTTTTTAGATTTCATCACCCAAAGTACCACGTTTTTCGTCGTGAAAATAAGCAAAATTAAGGAAATTATTTTTTTTGCTGACGAATGGTACATTATTTTAAAAAACGCGTCCACAGTATTGTGCATCGTGTGATTGCACATTGACTCAAATTTTTTCAAAACTTTTGGTTAAAAAATATTTGAGTTATTGGCACCAGTCTGAAAAAAACTCAGGAACAAGCCCTTAACGAACTATTGTTGACTTTTTAGTCGGAACCGTGTAATTTCTTGTACTGAAAAAAAAAAAAAACAGCTATCACGGCAAAACTCATTTTAAACAAAAACTGCCAAACAGATGTTTGATTTCAACAAGAGAGCATCGCCGGGCGCCGCCTACCGCGCGTGAGAGGCTCAAAAGCGACGGAGCAGTAAGGTCGACCTTGAAGCGCGCATCAAATGCCGCGTCGCCTCAACGAGCCAAGCGCTGAACTAGCGTGCAAGCTTCACGCCGAACGGTATTTACTACGGGGCATTAAGCGGTGACCATATAATTTTATTGGTGGAAAGTCTGCTACTAAGTTCAGTGCAGGTCGCAAACTGAGTTTCACATACATCCGGTTAGTACATTTTGAAGTACGGCAGTCTGAAAAGACCATTTTTAGCCACGTTGGAGGGCTTAGAAACAGTGTTTTTAATAAGCGTGTCGTCTTAACAATGAGGTTCCGACCTTGTCTGAAGTTTGTTTTCTTTTCGTACGTTGGCACAATGGGCACACGTGGAATATTTTCGTATAAAAAAAACCTGTTTACGAACACGCTGCAACGCATTTGAAGCGTGGGGTAGGCGGCCGCCTTAACCCGGGATGTAGATTCTCAACCTGGGACCCTTTCATCGCCCGCCATTCCCTGATAGATGGCATGAAATAAAACCCTACAATGGAGCAGCGACGGAATGCAGGGATCAGGGAAAACAGTAATACCCCAAGAAAGCCCATTGAA
Organism: Medauroidea extradentata; assembly: GCA_003012365.1. Lineage (NCBI taxonomy): Eukaryota > Metazoa > Arthropoda > Insecta > Phasmatodea > Phasmatidae > Medauroidea > Medauroidea extradentata. The sequence goes on from PNEQ01109144.1 coordinate 6,013, forward strand.
CAACGGTCAGTAATTATTCTGTCTTACTCTAACAATGGATGTTAAATTCACTGTGATTTTTTAATTCATCATAATGTGACTAAGGGGCCCATCTGCCAGCTTTAGAAATGTGTTGGTGCAGATTGGGAATAACTGTTCTGTTATCAACATAACTACAAAACGCAAAAACCAAAAGAAAATACACTACAGACTATGTCCGAAGATAATATTGAAGATATAAAATCCACCAACCAGAAACCCCAATTTTTTTTTAAAGCTCTATATATCTAAAAATGGCCTTTACACTCCGTTTGCACATAAAAAAAAGTAGAATTGTCACGTAACTTATCTTGAGGCATGCATTGGTCCTTTTATTTGCATTTATTTAATCATATTCATATACACAACGGATCGGCGGCTCGCGCTTACTAAGGCATCTAGCCACTTGAAACACACACTAGTATGGCCTTCATCGCTTCTCTGTTTGCGTGTCGCGTTGCACACATTCGGCATGACTGAGCAGAACCCTTAAACTGTCGCATTTTGAGACACTTGAAGATTTATTCTAATTGGAGAGCTATAGTTAGCTGGCAAGGCAACAGAATATATTTCTACCATTTCAGTGTCGAAATAATCAATTTAGTAAGTTGCACTGTCAAACTGGCAGTTCTCATTACTATTAATTTTTGTAACATTCAATAATTCGTTTAGTTCAAATTATAAAAAAAAAATTGAATCTCTAAAATAGCGTGGGTTACAATATTTCTTAGTGGCTTTTAGATTAACTTTAATACAGATACAGCAAATTTTTTTAGTGCACAATCATTTATACTAAGAATCAATCTTCAGTCAAATTGCATTTACTTTCTATGCTTCTTTGATTTCAGACGTGTTAATTACTTTAAACTGTTTGTGAGAATATTCATAGTCACCGTGTTAGTTGCAAAGTGAGGTTTTTAATTTTTTCTGCTTTTTATTGTTACTTAGCGCTGTTGTTTGGGAAATCCATTAAAGCCTCCAAGATACTTTAACTTTTTGGAATTGGCCAATGTATTTAGAGGTACTATAACTAGAACCAGTGATATTTGGTGAAAAGAATTCTGCAACAATTTGTTGCAATGCCTTATGCGAACACCTGTTCCTCTGCTTCATTGTCAGTGATTGGAAGTTTTTAACTTTCGGCGTCTAGGATTCTACCCGCAAATCATTGACGTGTGGTATCGCAGTAACAATGTCCTGGTAGGTACAGTCAAATGAGCCACGCCTCTGCCCTATTATACTCCGCCAATAACCACAGACCAGAGTTGCAGGTGTGCACGTAAGGCACTGAAACAAGTTGTTGCAGAATTCTTTACACCAAAAATTACTGGCTCTAACTATAACTCGTTTGCAGACAACTCACAGACGTCTTTTAAACTATGGTATTATCGTTCGCCGAGTTAAATGGGAGAAACATATTCGAATAAAAACGAGAGCCAACAGTAAAATAAAAACGTACAGATTACATTAGCGTCCAGCCAACAGTAAAATTTTCCCGCGATATAGCATTATCTCTAACCATACCTAAATACACTGAGAAATGGCGGCGGAAAGTGACTGTTTGTTGTCATTCAATGTGCTTTGGGCGCACGAATGAAGTTTCCCACAATTTGGCTGCTGTGTGTGAGAGAAGACATTTACAATAAGAATTCTACTGTTTTAACATGTGTGATTCGTCTTTAGTTAAATCATGTCTAGAGAAAGTGTAAAATCACGAAAATCTTGCGTGCCAAAATAATCTACGAAGCTCTATAACACTACGTGCCTCCTCTGATTGGATGAAAAATATTTGAATTGTTCAACTGTCAGATGACGAATAGCAAACGTTTAGAAGTGGCGTAACAGAAATTAATATCATTGACCAAGATAAAGGAAAAAGAACGTGGGAGAAGTGGATATTACGTTGGAACCTAGCAAACAATCAACATTTCCCGCGATAAATAACTCTGACTAGTCACGTCTGAAAGTCCATCATCCAATAAAGAATAGTAACGGTACGCTAAGTTGTTTTAGAGACTGTCTTAGCTAAAAACATTTCCACAGTTTTTCCAAAGTCTCTAACCATGTTTCGTGCACGTACGTATGCCAAATTGTATGCTTGCATGTACAGGAATACACGTACAGGCAGGCGTAAATTTTTCTGTATGCGTATTTTTTAATATTAGGGAAAGTGTTTCTCACAATGAAATCACATTTCAATGCATCTGATCACAGTTTCACCAATTCGTCACACACAACACTCAAACTATTATCTTCGGAATTTCCTGGGTTGATATGCAAAGTACACGTAAATGCTTCCGGCGATGTCATGGATTCTTTCGTAATATGAAATATTTCACAGCAGGACATGAAAATGTCTCCGACCGCAAAATCCGTTTGCGTTAAACCTGCGCTAAATTAAAAATGCGGGAAGAATGTGTTGTAATCATATGGTCGCGCGACGCGTGTGGGGAAAGAAAGTGGGGAGGAAGAAGCCGAAGGCCGCCGCCGAGCACAGCCGAATCTTCGTTTGGCTGAACTCGTAGGAACCCCTATTTACGCCGCCCGGCAGTTTTATAGTGATTTCGAAAATATATTTTTAGTAAAATAATTTCCATATCCCAGAACCCCTTAGTTATTTTGTCACAAATATATCATAATTTGTACCTAATTTATTTTGGTAGAAATAAACCTCATACTTTTTTAGATATTTGCACCCTTAAATATCACCAATTTTGCAATGCATATAAGAAAAAATAAACTAAAATAAATTTTTTGCGAACGAACTCTGCATTATTTTCCAGACCCGTACACAGAATGCTGCAGCGTATGTATGCTCATAGTCTCTAATCTTTAAAAGTATTTCTTTTGAAAACGTTTTTAGAATTTTTCACCAATGTGAAACAAATAACTACCTAGCATGGCCTTACAGAATCCAGGGTTCCATTAGGCTCCGGTGTTATTTCTACAACATTTAGCACAGTGAGGAACTGTTTCTAACCACGAAGTTTCAAGCTTTTAGTTTATTATGCCGTGTGCACGTCTCTTACTAGCTCAGAGTCCTACACAGATATCGATCTGAGATGACATCATTGCGTAGGAAAATCAAACGCCAACACTGTCTAGCCTGCCATCAAAAGGAAATGCCAAACTGAACCTGTAAGCAATGTTTGTTGTCTTGGCTTCCGGGTCGGAGTCGCGTCTTGTTGGCATCTCGTACCGACTGGTCAAACGTCCGTAGAAGATACCATCAAGACGCGTCTCCTGCCCGGAAGCCAAGACAACAAGCTTGACCATGAGCGTGAAAATGTGCAATCTTCGGTCATCAATTGTTTGGGAACTTCAATACGTCCATCTACTTCTTGGTATCTTCACTTTCTACACACAATCAACGGTGAGCACAAGAATGATTGATATCTCATTGATAGAGACCTGGAAAAGTAGCGTTTTATTTTAGAAGCAAGCTAGAGTTTCAGCAACTATTGGTAGAGACAAGAAATTTCGCGAAAAGAATTTTGCATCACTTTGTTTCAGTGTCTCACGTGCGCACCTGCATCTCTGCTTTGTGGTCAGTGATTGGATGCCGTAACACCCAGCGTGTGGAGGTTAAACCCGCAATCACACACGTGACGTGTCGCAGTTATCCGTGTACTGATTGGCAAAGTCAAATAAATAACGACTCTGCACAAGAACACTCTGCAAATAGCCATGGTGTTGAGCTGCAGATTCGCACATACGGCACTGAAACAGAGTGGGGCAAAAATCTTTTCGCCAAAAATTCCTGTCCCTAGTTATAGGCTTGTATCACGTTCATAATTGAACGTTGACTTGCTCGACACTTTCTGGAAGTAGTTGAGTCAAAGTTGAATACAGGCCTATTTCACTGTGTCAGCGAGCAGCTAATAAACAGCTGATGTCTGCACGTTTTCACATATATTCTTGGAGACTAGCCTACAGGTCAGCGAACCCGCGAATTTTTCCGGTCTCTACTCATTAATATGCACATGCGTTCACCAAACAAAGTTTGTTCAGATGGCAACATTTACAGCAGCCACAGTTAGTGTTTGATGGTCAAAAATTCCGTTTCCGATGTAGCCTACGTAACAAAATACTACGGGCACTGTTTGTAAAATCCCGTGCTGTATTTTCGTCGGTGTCAATAAAATTACACAGTACACTATAATTATAGATGATGGTATATCGCGAAAATGTTTTGCGTCAACATAGCCTTGAAAACACTGACACAACGTAGCTGTCTGCAGACCAATAACATGCATTAAATATTAAAATAGCGGCATTCTTATTGGCTCAGTCAAATAGGGCAGTAGCTCCACGTACAAGGTAAAGCCAGTAATATTTTGATAAGTTGAACGTATGCTGAAGCCTAGCAAATAGTCAAGTTTTTCCGCGATAAACCATCATCTCTAACTATAATCCAATGCCAAATCGCAAGTTTACTATTTTCGCAATATAATTTGGTTACACATAGAGTGAAAACTCTAATACCGACTTAATCACTCGGGGAAAAAAAAGAGTTGTATTTTTTGTTAAATATTACTAGCACTTATACCGCGGAAAAACTTGGCTATTTTCTAAGTTTCAATGTACATTTAGCTAATCAAAAGATTACTGGCTTTAGCATTTATGTGGAACTGTTACTTTATTTGACTGAGCCAATAAGAATCTCGATATTGTAATATTTGATGCCTGACATTGGTCTGCAGATAGCTACGTTGTGTCAGACGTATATCACCCAATCATACGTGTTGCAAGAAAACAACAGCGTTTTGAAGGGTATGTTGACACAAGACATTTTCGCGATATACCATCTTATCTATGTATATTATATATTTTTGTGGTGTACATAATAAAGGACATCGCAAGAACTGTTTTGATCTCCAAGATCCTTAGCAACCGATGTAATATTTTCAATATAATTGGCTTGTTTTCCTAGGTACTGCATTGTGTCAGGCACGGAGCAGCCCACTTCGCACACCTGGTAAGCAGACGTGTTCCAAGTGGCCTTGAAAAAATTAGAGGCAACAGAAAGTACCCGAAATCCACCGGCTCACGAGAGTGGGCAAAAAATAATTTTCCAACAAATTTAACCGGTGTTATCCAGCTGAACTGAACGAGTATTACGAGTGTAAACAATTGTACACTTCAGCAGGACAGGTTCAGACACATAAGTCGAGTTGCAATTCGCCAAGGGGAACAACGGAAGAACATTTACAAAACCTAAAAGTTAGGCGCTCTCATTGTGAATTACTGAGTGATTAGTAACAACTTGAAGACGACCTCTCGCGTGAAACACCCTTGAGAAGTTCGAACCAGTGGTATTATGGTTGGGTCGCACTGAAAAAAAGAGTATTGTTGCAGGTACCATACTTGTGTTACAATAGGGACAGAAAAATAGTTTGGTTGTTGGTACTACTCTGGACAGTTCCTTCAACAATCTGTTTTGTAGAAGTTACCATTTGGTTTGTAAAAGCAACCAGACTCTATGTTTCTTCTACAAAACAGACTGGTGAAGGAACTGTCCAGAGTAGTACCTACAACCAAACTGTTTTGCTGTCCCTATTTTAACAAACGTATGGTACCTACAACTATACTCTTTTTTCACTGCGGCGAAACAATGATGCAAAAAATGCACGATCGTAGCCATAATCTTTTTGTAGTAACTTTTGGCATTATTTCTCTAGGCCCTTGATCTCGAGTTTGGGAAACATCTGTGGCAGTAATTTTAGCCTCACAGCTAGGATCGTCCTCTGCTTCCTCACTTAGCAGGTGCCAGAGCACTCGCCTCCCACCAAGGCGTTCCGGGTTCGGTCCCCGTACATTCGCACGTCGCAATCGTGCCGGACACTGGTATGCGGGTTTTCTCGAGATCTCTCGTTTTTCCTGTTCCTCGTTATGGCGCTGACCAAAATCTATTGACTTCACTTCCTCACTTATTAATATATTTTACTAAGTTTCTCTTGGTGTATCAACATTTGTTTCTGTTCTTTCTGTATGTGTCGGTAACAGATGAAACATTTGCTCTGTCTCAATGTGATGGCAATATATGCAAGAAAATTCTAACCTACTGCACGTTGACTAAAGCCCTCCGATGTAAGGAATACACATATAGAATTCTTAGTAACCAATGGCGGTTATTTCATAGCCCGCTTTATGTTTATGTTGACTTAGTTGTGTAAATTGTCAAACATTTATTAGTATAACTTAATTAAAATTATACGAACGTAATTTTGAGGATATGTTGTAGTTACTGTCAATGTCAGGGTGTTACTGGCATGTAACAGGACATGCAATTCGACTAGATATAACTGGATTTATTTACTTGGACATACTCCATTGCGAAATATATGACTGTCAAAAGGAAACTAAAAAAAAAAAAATAATACAAGAAAACATAAATAAGCAGAGTATGCTTTAGTCATCAGGATACATACACAACATGAAATTCCAAAACTGGAATCTGGTCAGTTTATACTGACTGTTTGGAAAACTACTGTGTTTTGTTTCGTCTCATCATTTGTGTCGTTTGTTGTTTTTTCTGTTTGTGCCCGACATATTTGTGTTTTGTTTAATCTCATCGTTGTTTCCTTGTATTTCTGTTTGTGTTTTTGTCTCGTCTCATCGTTGTGTCGCATGTCAACTTAGCTATTTTCATATTCTTGTTATTTCTTTTATTTTCTGTTTGTTCCTTGTTTTTATCTGACCAGATTCCAGTTTTGGAATTTCATGTTGTGTATGTATCCTGATGACTAAAGCATACTCTGCTTATTTATGTTTTTTTTTTTTTTTTTTAGTTTCCTTTTGACAGTCATATATTTCGCAATGGAGTATGTCCAAGTAAATAAATCCAGTCATGCACTCCCATTGCACAGTTCTTTCAAAGATCATATCGACTAGATATAGCTTTGTACCAACTTTTTAACAGTCGTAGTGCAGAGTACAGTCTATCTCATGAAATAATTCCACATTTTGACAGTTCACTTCTGAGAAGTGTGTCTGTAAACAGGATTGTGGAGACCGTACTTTTCCAGGAAGCCAGGTAGGTTTAAAGCTCCAAACAATGGAACAGCCAGGCACATTTCTCAGAAGAGAAATGTCAAAATATGGAATTCTTTCTTGAGGCAGACTGTACCTTGGTAGGATTCCAAAGTACTTTAAATATGTCTCTATATTAGTCACTCATTATTATTTTGAACGGAACACAACTATCAGTTTTGTCAGTCAAATACAAAGTATCGAAATATATCATTTTACAACTTGAAACATAATGCAGTGTTTTGGCTATTATTTCATAGTCACATATTTTCAGTTGCATATGGCTTTGATACCTTTATATTGTTTTATTTCATAAGTACTGTGATGCCAAAACAGTATGGCGGTATTGTGTAAATAACTTGATCAGTTATGTGTGTTTTATACTGTGTAATCAGCGTGAAGATAAAATAAGTTTGTTTGTGTACTTATATCTTTCAGGATTTATTTATTTTCCATAACAATTATAGCCGACAGCATGCAACCGTAAATTTGGGCAAACTAATAGCACCAGCGCCATTCTACAAAACGCAATTAAATATGAAAAATGTATTATATACAACTAAATATTACACATTGAAAAGAGCTTATTCTATTTCTTCGTCCATTCTGCATTCATTTCTCCAAAACGGTGTACCACATTTTCTGCGATGTCGTTTCATGCTTTCATTCGTATTTTTTGGTCCTCATAATCATCACTTCATGGGTCCCATTTTCACGATCTTTCTTCCACTTCACTAATTAGCATTACCGTGTCCACATCCGCTGTACTGTACAGCCACCACACGACTGTTAAGTGGTGTGGAGTACGCTCGACTGTGTAAGCTCGCACTTGGCAAATAGCCCTATACGACCGCAACTCGTCCGTCGCGTATAAGGGCCACGCGTATGAATCATACGCGCCCGGGTCCACTCGACTCTGTAAGGTCTCATATCAATACGGTAATCTGATGAACGTGCGTAGGGCGTACCGCGCGACTATGAAACCGGCCTAATACGAGCCTAAAGGCGCGTACACACTGGCGAGCCGAGCGGTTCGCGAACCGTTCATTAGCAGTAGGTATGCTCGCCCGTTTGTGTGTTGTCCCGAGCGAAATACGAGCGACGTTCGGGAGGAAGTCGGTTTTTTCGACGAACACTAAGGGCGAGTGAGTGAGTGATTTTGGTCAGCGCTTAGCAACGAGGTCTTTAGCGCTGGTGAGAGGTGACATGAGGTGAGTATGGAACAGCACCGGAATGAAGGGTACGGGAGAAAACCCACCAACCAACGGCATCGTCCGGCACGATTCTCACACGCGAAAATTCGGGGACCGACCCCGCCGGGAATCGAACCTGGATCGTCTTAGTGGGATGCGAATGGTCACCACGAACACAAAGGGATTCGCTCGCTGCATATTCGTGTGTTTAGACATTGCTAGTGAACCTTCCGTGCTATCAGCTGACTATCATCCGCTCGTTGTAGGCTGGCTCCTTGTTTGTTCGGATGTCCAGTGGATCGCTGGAGGTTCGTTGAAACTAACTTAAACTCGAACACATTGCGAGCGGCTCACGAGCTCAGCTCTCAAGTGTGTACGCGACCTAACATGTCCTGAATGTACAACGCAGGTGTGCGGACTGGGGATCTCCAGCAGACAGACTGAGTTGTGCCTGAAGACGAGAACAGATCTCAGTTCCAGAAACGTCGCATCTGTTGTCCAAGGAATCCTGTTACTTTACGTCTGTTTTCCCCTTGTTTTGCCTGCGGTCACTTACATTCGAGTCCTTTGTCATTAGTGTTGTCATCGTGTCCTCGTCCATTTGTGTGACCATTTTAAATACATCTTATTTTGTTGTTTTATAGTTCTTTTGGATATAACGACTACATTCCGATCCAAAATAATTTTGTTGTTTAGCTTCTTACTTGTCTGGAAATATATGATATATGCATGTTGACAACAGCTTATAAGCTTTCAGGGTTTTCTCTTTCTTACATTTTTGTTTTATTGTCCGGTTTCCTGCTACTCGGCAACATTTGCTCTCAAAAAGGCGTACGTCTATAAAACGGTTCAAATTATTTTACTAATCCGTTGTAGGAATTATTCAAAGGGCATAAAGTATTGACGACTAAAGTTAACTCTGTTATCATGACATTATGATAGATTAAGTTCTTTATAATGTATTTTTGTAAACTTACAAAGTTGTATGATAATGTTTGTATTTTACTCGACAGACATAACACATAATTTGTGTGATTCAGGAGGAAAATAAATAAACGTGGCCCTGCACGCAAGGCAACCAACTGGCGCGCTGTCTCTCAGTCATTTACATCCCCTTCTGTCACTTCTAGCCGCTCGAAAAAGTGTGCTACGTATACCTATATAAGTACTTTTCCAATCTGTAAGGCAGGTGTTTACATGCCTGAAAATTATCGTTAAAGACAGTTGTCCAAATATGTTAGTTTTAGAGGAATATGCCTATTTCAGTTTCATTATTAGAATTCTGGCTACGTTAAGAACAAGAAATAATCTGAGGTTTATTTAAGGAGGAGCGTTCGACAATTTAATTTTATTTTCAGTTTTTGAGCCAAAAAATTTATTGAAATTGTATTGCCAAAATTTTTTCTTCGACAAAGCGTAGAATACATGTATTCTTAATAAACTGCTTTACATAAATAATAATGGAATTTGTCAGTAATTTATCATGCAGAATCATTGCAAGAGAATTATAATAATTCTGCATGGCATATTAATTAAAGATTCCGTTATTATTTATGTCAAGCAGTTTAGCTTTATCGAAGAGAAAATGTTGACAACATAATTTCAATAAATTTTTTGGCTCAAAAACTGAAAATACAATAAAATTGTCTAACACTCCCCCTTAAAGTTAGCACTGGTGAACTGTCTGTGTTAATGTATCCTGCAGTAACGTCCGGAGTGGGAGACTTATTTATTACATCGGATGGTTTCAGATACCGCAACAGAACAAACCTACAATTTGTTTGTGATGTCAGACATACTGTCTGTTCATATGTTAACAAGAAGTTAAATTTGTCGGAAATCAGAAATGAATCTAAAACGAGCCCTGCTGGAGAAGGCGGGTGATCGAAGCGGGCTGGGAGAAACCTACTCCTACATGTGTCGATTACTCTTAATTATTTCTCAAATTTTAATTCTTGACTCCCTAACTACGAATCCCTCCCGCAACCCTTGCACATAAACGTAAACACACAATGTATACAGGATGCGCCTGAGCTCTCAGATTATGCCCGTGCAAGTTGTATAATATACACATGCTAAAAGAAAAGTTATTGTTTTAGATGACCCGACCATGCAGGGGCGTCATTTCAGGTTTTTCTAGGAGGGGGAGGGGGCAGATTTTGTTTTCCAGCGACAGTGACCTTGTTGCATCTTTTTTATTAATTAAGCATGTATAAATTAGATACTTTAATAATAAAAACTTAAGTTTTATGTGCTTAAGCTAGCATTATTTAAAATTGGAAATACAAAAAATATATTTATACACATAAAATTATAAATCCAGGGGGGGACATTTGCCCCCCTCCTCCTCTGTGGCCCCAAATTACGCCCCTGCAACTGTATGCCTACACATTTTACATATGTCACCCCCCCCCCCCCCGATGAATTCCAATAACACTGAGAATATTACACCTAACAACATAATGCCAAAATATAATCCATTTCTTTCTATGAAAAAAAAGTTTGGGACGCTGTTGCAGTATACTTTTTTCCCCTGCGAAACTGCATATTACATTGCCTTGCTTAACTTAGGCCTATTACGTTTACGGTATTTACCTACAAGGACACACACATTTAAAACTGCCCTTCTATAATTAAAAAAATCGGCATAATTGTTAGAAACATTATTTTGGGTCCATTAAATTGCGGGTTTATTATCATTATAGTCTGCTGTAACAACTTCTCACATACCACCTGAATTCTTACGAGAAGCATGCGTGATGCGTTGGCTTTTCCTACATACTAGCTCAAAATAAAATTGTATGCTCACCGCTTAGGATATGACAGGCGATGTATCATCGAGCGTTGTCTCTCTGGTTCTTATCGATACGCTCTCCCATGCATCAAACGCGGAAATTTGAAGCCGGCGCACAAAACTGCTCACTTTATGAACTTGCTACAATTCATATTACAGAAGCGTCCAATTTCATGTCACCGCCTACTAATCATCACCATTCACAATTTAAAAGAAAAATGCTTGACACGTATTGTCAGGAAATCATTGTTTATTCAATGACAAGTTTTGAGAAACAAATGTTCACTTTACTGTGGGAACGAGAAATTGTAGAAGAAAAAATGAAACTAAAAATCGAAGATGAATCAATACCTACAATTCAGAGACGACGAGTTTATAAAGTTTAAATTAGCTGCATCGCCTACCACTAATCTGTTATGATTCATTATCTAAATATCCATTCGTTCAATCGCTCATGCTGAGAGCAAATACATTATTACAAGAAATTAAAATCGGATTAAGTTTCCGAAACGATATTAGCTATTTTAAAAATTGCATTCGTTTGAAGACTATCTGTGGCCAGTTTGCAGCCGGCTCGTTCTGTGTGATCTTCTGGGATTGAGTCCCGGCAGATACATGACTTCACTCTTTTTACAGTACTGACGAATTTTGTTCACAATCATACCAGTAAAATAAAATCATGATATGTTTTCTATTGTACTTTCTTTTTTTTTGTGTTTATATCAAGTCTTGCTTGTTTGATCTTATCAATTTCTGTGTTACTTTTACTATTATACTGCATTGGTAGCACCTATTAGTAAGATTTGTACCGGTACGTCCGTCTTTTACACGAGGGTCTACCTGGAGTACAGGCCTGTCTTTCTCAGATTTAATTCGGGTACATTTGCAAGGAAGCTTCATGTCTTAAATTATCGAAAATATCACTAGCAAAAGAAAATCAAAGGTACGGATACGCATAAAAAAGATTCAAATCATGCGGGCGAAACCATATACCTATGCAGTTCGTGTTAAAAGCTTAAGAATCCAACTGAAATAATATTATTTTTAATTCCATACGCCTAATGAAAAACATAACATGCTCAACCAAGTACCGTATCAACCTATCTACATAGTTATGATTATTTTTAATGCTTTCAGAACCCATACAGAGTAAATACTAATTATCTTAATGACAGGAATTAAGATAAAATAAACACAAAATAACGACAGGTTGCTCGACAGTATACGAGGTCACTCACCTTGTTATTTTCAAGAAAGTTGAGATCAGTTCCTTGAGCGCAAAATTGAGGAAGAAGCAGTCTAATCAAAAACTAAGTGAAACGAAAGCACAAACTAAACGTAAAAATCCGACCGGCAATTACTTCCTAAGGAAACTGCATACTTTAGAACTTGCAAAACTTTGTTCGAGAATACTTTCCGAATAAAAAAATAAATTATTATCACAAAGAAATATTTAACGTTCGACACAATATTAATTAAAGCTCACTCAAAAGTATTCTCATTTCAATACAAAAGCATGCACTCGTGTCTTTAACGAATACGATTCACATTCGCGCACCACCATCCACTGGAGAAATGCCATGAATGGATGGGAGAACTGTCAACAGACTCAAGTCGAAAATCCTCTTCTTTCTCCATTCGCTTCGCTCCAAACGTTCTCTAGGATGAGGAACTCAACCTTGAATATAGTTCAGCAGTTAGAAGGTAGGTAGCAGCACAAAGCAATAATGATAGGTAGCAGCATAGTCTACAGCAGACAGCAAAAAAATACAGTTATTTGTAAAACGTAATTAAGCATAAATAATGACAAATTATCTACATATTTTCGTTGCTGTAAATAACCTTTGCTTTCTTACCACACCAAACTATTTTACAACGAAAACTAAATAGGGAAAATTATATTCTTATCACGATAAAATTGAAACTGGTCAACCTGCAAGTGTGAAACGAAATTTGCGGGATGATGACAGAGGATGAAGTGTGCAAGTTTAAAAGAAATTGTGATTTATGTTTGTAGAACTTTTTATTAAACTGTCGGTTTAAAGTTTATATATTACAAAAGGTAACCAATATTGTTTTAAGCTGGTCGTGTTTTTTGAAGAACGCGTTTGTTATCGACATGCCAAGTTATAAAGGTAATTGTCAATCCTAACCTCAAAATTTACCCACAGATTCAATCATAATATTACAAACTGATTAGAAATTGGGTCATTAATGATGGTATGCATCCACTTTCCTCCTAGTTTAGTGTGAAATAAAGGTTGTCTTTGAGTTGTATATAAAGTATTTGCGTAATTTACCTTTATTTATATTCTTTAGTTAAGAATTTTTTTCGATATTGTTTAATATATAATTTCTACGGTCAGATTTATACGCAAGTTGCGTTTGTGACACCTTTAAACACCTGAAGCGTAAGAACATATATTCAGTTAGTTGTTTGAATGCTAATTCATCTTGGTATGTTAAAAACTCTCTCTGATTCCTTGAGTGATAATGTGTAATGTAATTGATGTCTGGTTCATACATTTATCAAATATTATTTATTGAATCAAAAAATAGGTACATTAGGATATAGTTAGGTTCAAGCATAAATTTGTTTATTAGGTGGAATGCTTATAAGTTACATAATTATATTTGTTTATTTACTGAATTATAGCAATGAGAGCGCGTAGGAATATTATAAACTTTGTCTAATCCATACATAACATATAGTGTACAAGATAACACGCACACAAAAAAAAATTGTATGAATTAGATATTGTCAAAATATTGAAATTTTCACTCACATTTGGGCAACTGCATGATGGTAATCTTCAATCACTTGCCAAACCGTTCCTAAAGTTTCCAACTCCCTTCAGTTTCACAGTGTCCTTTGAAAGTGAATTATACTCTTTCATCAACCTTCTAAACATTGACTGCCCACCTCGTTTTGTTCTGCTCTTCACCCTCTTGAATCTTCTCACTGTTATTCGCTCCAGATTTACCACCTTGTACAGCCTAACCAGACTTTCTACTTGGCTTTTTTTCTTCAGTGAATTCCGCTTCAGTTCCTGCAACATCACTTATGGCCAAAAGTCCCCTTCATCCCCACCAGCCTGCCCTTGCAATCTCAAGTTATCCTTCACCTATCTCGCTGCAATGTGTCACAGCAAAACAAAGCAATAGAAAGATGGTATGATACAAAGGTTTTTTTTCAACCTTTGATGAGCTGTAAAAATAAACGGGAATGATTTGTAAAATGCTTTTACTGTCAAAAGATGTGTACATCTTTCAACTACATTTTGACGTAATCACCCTCGCAGATTGAGATATTTGTCGTACTGTTGCACCAGTTTTCGTATGCCCTCTGCAAAGAAAGTTATCACCTGAATATTCAGCCTTGTTCGTTTAAACATTTTGGGTGTGGTATGCATATGAAGTGCATGAAATTATGAGAGTGCAGTTTAATTTCTTCATGGGACGTACATGAAGCAATAGCAAGCAAATTGTAACACAGCACTATTGCTTACTCTCATACCCCAACCATGTTCAGTGGCTAAACCAATATGTTAAGGCGTGGTTACGGGCATGTCAACATGTCTTTCACCTTTTCTTACCTTAAAAGTGGCTGGGACGACAACACTTGAACAGCATTAATGAACTGTGGGACACTGTGACAACGTGGTTGAATAGGCAAGTGGCAGTTTTCGTTATAGAGGCTATTGGAAAGCTGGTGCACCCGTATAAGTGTCTCAATCAATTTGTGTGGTGATTATGTTGAAAAGTAGCTGAAAGATATAGCCTACTTAACTTTTGACTGTAAAAGGATTTTACAATTCATTCCTGCTTTTTTTACGGTCTATCAGGTGTTAAAATAAAATAACCCTCATACAATTCGTAGTACCTATAAATAAACATGATACGAGAGAAAAGTAATGCAATATGTGTGACATAAGCAAATAAAAGTTAATATTTATAAAATTAATTTTGTACCATGCGTTTACATTGAGAAGTTAAGTTATGGTATAGGTGCTTTCAGTTGGGATACATTTGGCTTTCTTGTAGATTATTTAGGACTGCAAGCCAGCCTATCAAACTTTTTAACTGCGGCCTTAAATATTTTAACATTATTTGTTTCAGGGTTGAGTTGAAGTATGATATGTAGTTAAATGCTCAGCAATTTTGGTTCCTGTACCAAATAGTGTTTTCAAATAATGTAGCCTGTTTTTAAACTTTCTTTGCTGAAAATTTATTTGCTGTATTTTACCATTTCTGGTATTGCAAAGTAAGAGAGTGGACTTTTTTATTGTATTATGTGATGATAGTTCATTAACATATTGTAATGGAATGAAGAACACTGTGTAGAAGTTCAACACTGTTCACTGCCGCTGCTACTACAGCACACTGTCTCCAGCCCTTACACGAATACCTACTGTCTTGCAGAGTCCCCCTCATGTCTCCCAGAGGTGTTGGTGGTGCTGAACCAGTCTAGCAACGTTATCCCGCACAAGGCAAACAAGCCTCTACTGTCAAGCTACCGAGAAATGTTTCCTCTGTACACTGTCCCAACACCATGACAACTCACTATTTTATACTAATTTACTGGTACTGAATTGTAAAATTAAACCCACTTGTTCTTCTTCATAATGCAATAACAGTTTCAGATAATACATTAAATTTTTTGGAAAGTAGAACATTTATTCACTGTGACTACGATACAATACAAAAGTATTTATTAATAGAGCGCCTTTATTTTATTATACAAGAAAATATGGATGTTATTTTTATAGGATTTACGTAAATGTATCATTTAAATTTACATTGACATCACAAATTGAGTGATATTATACAAATCCACATTTTCTTTGACCTTATCAGTTAACCTTACACCATCATGATCCGTTCTGTTCCAGTTGTTTTCAGTAGCATTATTTAAATATTGAACGTTGCACATATAGGGTGTTTGGAAATTCATATTACAAACTTCTAGGGTTAGTAGAGGAGACTGAGTGAACAATATTTTTAATAGGAAGCCATCTCCGAAAATGTACTGTTTCCATGCTACAGCCATTACAGTGTGTCTGATCTGCTGGTGTTTTACACTGGATAGGACAGCAGAGGATCACCTAATGGCATGTGACATTTACTCTGCATTGGTATCATGTCTGGAGCCTTATTCAATTGCCTGTGTGTCTCCGATCAACATGGTTCAGTACACGTTTGCAAAATTCACGGACATGATGTTGGTGTGTGGCACAGCAGAAAGGAATGGAAGAGTAGTTGTCGGATATCCACAACACACAACTCAATCGCATTCCCTTTTGCTAGAATTGTGCGACGGCTTTGAGGACGAGGTACCTTCACTATCGAGAAGAAGGACTGTGGTGCCGCAAAGATATGCCTCACCCCCAAATTGGAAGAGGGTGTACTGCACTATGTTGAACAGGACCCATCATAAAGTACACTAGCAATTGCACGTGCAACGGATCTAACAGCGTAGTGTAGGAGGTTCTGCATGAGCAACAACTACATCCTTACCACCCCCAATAGGTACAGGTGTTGAAACCAGCCGATTTTGTACCACATGTTAATTTCTGCACTTGGTGTCTGCACCGCTGCATTGATGAGCCCCACTTTCCACGAAGAGTTATGTTCACTGATGAATGTAAAATCATGTGGAAGTGTCAATTCTCGAAACAGCCATGTCTGGACAGGTAAAAATCTGCATACAACGCATGTCAGGGGATTCCAACACAGATTTTCAATAAATGTATGGGCAGGCATTCTACACAGTCAAGTGATCAGGCCACACCTTCTTCCATCCAGGTTAACGAGTGCTGCATACTTGATCTTCCTAAAGAATGTATTGACCCTGTTCTTGGATGACTTGCCATTGAATGTCTGTCAAGAACTGTGGTTTCAGCATGATGGCTCACCGCTGCACTTTACACGTGGTGTTCAGGAACGTCTTAAAAGATGATTCGGGCAGGGATGGATAGGCCGGGGTGGTCCTATTGCATGGTCCACACGATCGCCGGACTTAACGCCATTGGACTTTTTTTGTGGGGTTGTATGAAGACTATGGTGTACGAGACTCCTGTCGATACCGAGGAAGAACTGGTGGCACAAGTTACGGTGCCTGCACAAGAAATTAACGGGCCACCTGGTGTGATGGAACAAGAGTACCGGATCATGATTTGTCGGTACAGAGTGTGTAACAATGTTGCTGGTTGTCACATTGAGCCTCTATTGTAGTGAGCAGTTTCGTATGGGACTTATCCAGTGCAGAAAACAGACAGAAATGTTTTTTTCCCCACTGTTGCCACAAGTGTTAATGTGATAATGAAAGTTTTTTTGTTATGTTGGTATTGTTACCAAATAAATTTGACTTTCTTCTGTAATAAGTCAAACGTCAGTTAATTCTGTACCTTACGTCACACCTCATTTGACATGGTGCTCTTTTGACATCATACTGCCTGTCAGAGTGCGAAACAGCATTGGCATATTCGACACATTGTAATGGCTGTAGCACGGAAACGGTACATTTCCAGACATGGTTTCGTATCCGAAATATTGTAAACTCAGTCCCCCCGTACTAGATAGCCGTAGAACTTTGTAAAATGAATTTCCGAACATCCTGTATTTTATTCACTTGCTCGATCATAAATTAACATTTCTTTACATAAAACCAAATACAATATAGGCCTAGTTGAAACAACCAAACACTGCTAAGCAACACTTCACACACATTAAATAACCTTTCACTAATTTGCATATCACTATTTCACATAGCAATACTCAAGTTTCCTGTATTCTCGAACACTGTCTCACTGACCTATTTTCAGTGGATGTAATTAACAACTAGCGATCTTACTAAGAGGTGCACCACACATTAATTTACATTGTAGTTTTTCAACCTAACAAAACTGTCCTGGGAGTCAGTGCACAAGAAGTTTTTACTTTTTATACTAACCTGAACTAATTTTCACAGGGTTAGTGTTTCTACCAAATTTTTTTCTGTCTAGAATCTATTTTCTACAAGGTTTGACTAGGTTTTAACCAACCATCAGCCGAAAATACCTTAAGTAACACTCATTTATATGTACTAGTATAAAATATATTTTGGTGTTGTTTTCCCACCTTCCTTATTTACGGTGACGTCATTCCTATCAACATTATTTAAATTGTTTGTTTGTGTTGCTGGTCTCAAGAAGTGAAATACACCCGTTCTAATTTTCTCATATAGAGGGAAGAGTCACAGCAGGCCTGAGCTAAATATTTATTCTTGCATTCTAAAATGTGGAATAATAAATGTTTCTCTGGTAACTCTTCGACTAGCGTTGCAGTTGCATGTATTAACAAGTGTTCTAGATGTGCTGTAACTCTTTTGGGAGTGTTTATTATGTCTCACCTCCATCTCAAGTACTCCACTGCTATGTCAGCACCTCGTCCACTCATTGTATGACAGGGCTATTCATTCTATTCCCATCTAACTTCTTTGAAAAAAAAAATTATAATATTAGGCAAGCCACTCTTAAGAATAATTATAATTTATTCTATGGATGACTTTAGTAGACGTTAAAGTAAATAATCATCAAATTATAACATAACACTTGCAAACAGTGACACAAAAAAAATAAAGTAAGAGAAACAAAAATTTCCACAGCCTCAATATATATTTTTACTTGCATGACTCTAAAGATATAATAGTATATACTATATTTGTTTAGTGTGTAAGAGTATTTTGAGTCAGCCATGATGCAGTTTTTTAATTTTTTCCTCAGAAAATTTAATTCTCTTTAAACTTTCAAATTATTCATTTTTGATTCGATGAACATTGTTTATTACCATGTGAATGTGATTTTCTTTTACTTACTTAAATTATATTCTTTGAGCCACAAGGTCCCAAACTGTGTGTTTTGATGTACTACATTTCATCCTCTACACTAGCCAGTGGCTTAACAACCATTACTAGTCACCATTTCTAGCTTTTAAACAAGAAAATTAATTGTCAAGCTTCTGGGGTTGATGTGTCTATTCTAGAACAGCCATCGCCTTTAAAAGTATTCTTCATGAACCTATAACTCACTTGTCCATTGTGAGCTGTGTGTTTACTTACAGTGAAGGTGAAATGGGGCAAAGAGACATATCCAGATGTGGAAGCTAACACAGATGAGGACCCACTCTTATTCAAGGCGCAGCTGTTTGCACTGACGGGAGTGCAGCCTGAGAGACAGAAGGTCATGCTTAAGGGCATGACTCTTAAAGACGATGACTGGGGGAACATGAAGCTGAAGGACGTGAGTCATTTTAAGCATCTGTCTACTGTATTGCACTGTGTTCAGGATATAAATACTTTTAACAGAAAACCATAATCTTTATTTACAGTCTGTTTTTTAATCATATATTTTAGTCAACCAATGGGTTTACTTCAAAAGTCACATATTTTTAGAACATTATTTTGGCATTATTTAGCACAGCAAAAAAAACTGTTTTCAATAGCTTTATGTAAAAACTTACATGCGGAATATGTGTAGGTGGTTCGTTATAAAGCGAGTTGTTTTGAAGATCATCTTGTCATTGTGGCTTCAGATGTTGATGATGAATTCCGTACAATCTATGCACTTTATTACTTGGAGATTGATGAAAAGTGGCACGAAAATACAAACTATCGGAAAAAGAAACATTAACTAGTTTTTCTAAAGTGCTCACTTTAACCAGAATCTTTTATTGTCCTACAAAATTTTGTAAGATCAATACTTTGATGTTTACTTGTTTTGCCTATTAAATTATAGTGTTATCTCTTAAAGTACTTATATTTACCCTTATGGTTTTTTTGCATGTTATAATGTGTGAAGTTTCCTAAGTACCGTAATGTAAAACGGGGTTGTAATAGTGTGTTGTGAGCTTTTGGTTGGAATTAGTGAGAAGGTATTCTAATGTATTAACTCTTACGGAGAGCAAAAATCAGTTGTTTTTCCTTAATTTTATAAACTGTTGCTTTAAAAAGGGTTTATTCCTCTAAAGTTGAGTCAAGTTGGCTTTATGTTTCACCAATAGGAAGGTCATTAAAGACAGTGACACACAACTTTACACAAGGACCGAGACTGGGGAGAGAAGTCTGCCATGGCATTTGCCAGGAGTGATTTCTGGAAACTACAAAAACCAAAATCGGGATGGTCAGAGTGTTCTAACCTCGGTCCTCCAGAGTCCAATATGTGACAGTTGCATTACCTCACTCAATTTTATTTCCCTGAAGTTTTGATTAAGTATGGAATTTATTTTTTAGAACAATGTCACCTCCAACAAAAAATTTACAACTTTGGGGTGATAAGTTTTGGTTGCATGTTGGGTGTCTGTGCCACAGGGTGTGACAGTGCTGTTAATGGGCAGCAAGGAGGAGGATGTACCTACGGAGCCTGCAGAGAAGCCAGTCTTCATGGAGGACATGAATGAGAGTGAGCTTGCCACAGCGGTGAGTATGCCTATTGCAAGGCTGCACATTTCTATTGGCCCGGGGGAAGGGGGTGCAGGTCAGAAGTTGTGCTTTATTAGTACATATTTCTGATTTTCATAGTTACTGATTTGTTTACACAAAATATTAAATTTAAATTAAGTGCCTGAGAATAAATATACACTTCAGATTTGCAAAATACTAGTTTGTCATGTGAATGGAAAAAAAACCGTTACAAACTTTAGCTGTGCAAGTTATTAATATCTCATATATCTTATTCACAGTTAATATAAAGAATATTGCAAATGATTCTTTGAGTTTTAAAACTCTTTTTTTCGTAAACCATTTATACTAAAGGTTTGCATTAACCACCAAACAAAAGAGACATAAAATTGTTATTACATCTGCCTAAACTTCCTTTTGTCAAACCAGTTGGCTCTACTGGCTTAGTTTGTTATGACGAATCAACAGAAAGCATTCTGTGTTTGGAATATACAAGATGTTTTGCAGTCTTTACCAACTTACCATGCAGTGAGAGTTCTGAGGGTGTTACCACATAGAACCATAAAGTCACCAGAGCATAGTTTGGTGGTATCCTCAGTTGAAGGTCACAGGATGCTTGAGTAAAGGTAAGAGCACAGGGTGGCCAAGTGTTCCTAACCAGACAGTGGAGAGAGTGAAAGGAAGTACCGGTAATGTATGTAGCCCACGAAAAATTCAACTAACTGAGCAAGTCAGGATCTTGGAATTCCTCAGCCTACTATGGGGATTATGACAGTTACAACTTAACTGTACACTGCTTGCAGTTGTTGGAACACTGGCATCAAGATGATTATGCTGTCAGAGTTGAATTTTGTGAGTAAATGCTAGAAGCTATGTAGGAAGACGAAATTGCCACACATCTGGTGTTCTTTGACAAAATGACACTTCCCTCAAGTGGAAAGGTGTACCTTCACAATGTTTCTATATGAGGCAGTGAAAATCCCAATGCTTCTGTGCAACACATTTGGTATCCACCAAAACTTGATATTTCCTTAGCAATTTCACAGGGAAGGTGTATGAACCCTTTTGGTTTTTCAATGAAAACACTGTGACAGGTCTGTCTTCTCTTGACGTGTTCAAGTTATGGTTATTTCCACAAATCAGAGAGGATTCCGACAATTTCATATTCCAGCAGTATGGGCGCCCTGCCACCTCACCAGTTAACTTCTTGCTACTTGATTGAACATGGGCGTTTGGATGAGTTGACACTGTTCAGATGACCTCCCTGATCTCTTGAACTTGCACAGTGTGATTTCTTTCTTTTGTGGTACGTTAAAGACCTGTTAATATGCCACTATATCCAGCAACTCTGCATGAGATCTGAAACTGCATTATCACAGCGGTCATGGCCATTAACAGAGATATGCTGCAATGTGTATGGGGTGAACTCGACTTCTGATCGGTTTTGGTTCATGTGACAAGAGAAGCTCACATTAAACATTTATGCGGAAAAAACTTTGAATAATTTTCTGATAAGTACTTTGCAAGGTATGGATTTTGAAACCCATTGAATCATTTGTAATAATCCTGTATGTGGTGTTTTTGTAAATTTTAATAACCTTATTTTTCAAATATAAGAATGGCAAGAAATTGGCCACTAGGCTAACAATGTAATATAACAAACAGAGATACAAGTACTTACAAATGATACTTGAAAAAAGGTACACACACATGAAGGGACGACACAAATTTTTTTCGCGGAATTGTGGTCGCGGCGTTTCACCAATGTCAAACTGGCTTCCTCGAGCAGCAAGACATGTGTCGTCCCTTCATGTGTGTGTACCTATTTACAGGGATAATCTTTAAATACTTGTACCTCTGTCTGTTATATTACTTTGTTATCTGTTGGCCTATTTCCCGCCGTTCTTATATGTCTGTTATATTACTTTACTTTTAAAATAGGTTTACTGTTCAAAATTTCTTCAGAAAAGAGGTTATTTAAGTCGCTATTATGGTTTTGTAGTTTTTTTTATAGACAGTATTATGAGTTTTTGTACTTTTTTAATGACAATATCATGTTTTTGTCATTTTTTTTAAAGACAAGCATTAACTTATATTGTAAACAAGTATGAGAAGTGCCTTTTCAACTGTCATGGGCAATGAAAATGTTCCCACTGTTTGGTACCAAGAAGTAATTTTCTGACCTATTTATTTTTACAGCTTCTTATGTTAAGCAACTCACCTCCAATTTTTTCCCAATGTGTAACTTTAGAGGCCTGCCATGTTGTAATGTTCAGACACTCGCCTTCAAGCTAAACAATCTGTGTCCAATTCATAGTGGGTTCTCCCTGTTCCCACATCAGTCCCAATTTTTTAATTGAAAAATGTGGTGGGCATTGGCCAGCTGAGTTTCTCAGAGACCTCCAAAGTTTCCCTTGTCATTTCATTCCATAGAAATCAGTGTGCATACTTATCCATTGCCTTACTGAGATTTGAACACATTTCTCATCTGAATGTAATGCCTCAATGTTTAATTTACTTAGTGCATAGCAGTTTTTGTTACTTTACATGTGTTTTTAAGTTGCGTAGCCTATTTATTTTTGCAGTGTATTCCAGAAGGACAACCTTTCTGCTACCTGAGTAAGCTTTATTTTATGCACGTTACTATTGCTTTCTGTTTACTGTATTTTGTAAGTTCTGCTTGTTGAAAGTGATACATTTTATTTGCCAGTTGGAGCTGCCTGCTGGTTTGACCAACCTGGGAAACACGTGCTACATGAACGCAACAGTGCAGTGCCTCAAAACTGTTCCAGAGCTTAAGGAAGCCTTGAGGGATTTTGACGGTAGTAAGTAGTGCTATAGGTAGTCATTCTACTGTTAATTTCCTTCATATCACCAGGCAGTAAATTGCTACTAAATCCTTGCTTTGACTCATAATTGTCAGTAAGTGTTTAAAAAAGATCTATAAAAGTTTAATTTTCTCATGCAGCTTCCTTTCCCTGTGTAGGATTAGTTTTTGTAATTGTGCTTACCACTGTACCCATTTGGTAAATATTCTTCATAACCTGGACTGGCCTTCACTCATATACATATGTTGTTTCAAAAACATGTGATCAAATTTTTGCAAGGGGTTGCTGTAATGAAGAGTTTTGGTATGTAACGTCCGTGGTGCATCACTAACATTAAAGGACTGTAGAAGCCTTTAAAAATAGAGTCAGAAAACCTTATTTTGTGGGATGTTATGTAAAGTATATCTGTAGAGTAACAAAATTTGGTATGTCAAGTAATTAAACTGAAATCTGTGATAAAATGAAGTTATAGTGGATTGTACACACCCCATCATGTGAAAAATAACAGTTTGCATAGTTACTGTGACAAAAAAGTGATGTTTGATGATACTGTAATTAGTGTTGCAAATGAAGAAAGAAAAAAAACACCACCGTTTTTTTTTCCCCCAGAAATTAATGGTTTTTTTTTTTTTTTTAGAAATAAAACTTTGTCCACAGTTTTTTTTTTTTTTTTTTTTTTTTTTTTTTTTTTTTTTTTTTTTTTTTTTTTTTTTTTTTTTTTTTTTTTTTTTTTTTTTTTTTTTTTTTTTTTTCCAATTCAAAATTAAGTGCCTTTTTTATTCTTCCCAAAAGGCAATGAGACGATATTTAGATATTTGTACATAGCCCTAATGTGACCTAAAGTTTAGGCTAGGAAGGCATGTAGGTGTATTTGTTTTATTTCAAAATAACTTCATAAATATACTGACCTTGAAGCGAGAAACACATACCTATATGCCAGTGTATAGTTTATCTGTTCACAGCATAATTAACAAAGCAAATATAATTAGAGTAAGCTATTAAACACACTAATTAAATTATTAATAAATGACATGTAATGGAAGAAAACGCAATAGGCTAATCCGCCAAAAGAAGTTATCCAAGCCAGAGGTCGGAAAACATAACCAAAATTATTTTTCCAAAAATACAAAATGAAGAAACCACAATTCCACTCCACAACACACGTTTAAATAATATCCATCTCTTCAGACTCGTCCTGGGTGTCACTGTCGACCGGAACAGAATAATCAGATATACAATTGTCTGATTCATCTTCCTCAATGTTTTCTACACTCACAGTCACATCAGAACATGTGGATGTGTTAGGTTGAGCTTGAGGATGAGGACCCTTGCTGAATGAGGTACTGGGGCTAGGGGTGGAGCTAACTTCACCAGCTGCTACACTTACATCTCATTTTTCCAACTTTAAATTGTGTGAAATGTGAACAATTTTTGCTGCTCTTTCATTTGTTAGCCTATTTCTCTTTTTAGTGTGAATTCCACCATAAGTATTAAAGCTCCTTTCACATGCAGCTGAAGTTGCAGGAAGTTCTGAAAACCTGCCTGCCAACTTGGAAAGTTCTCTGCTGCTGCAAAATCCTTTCCACCAAGCTGTTGGCGTTTTTTTGGAAACTGATTCCCAAAGGAAAATTTTGCTAAAAAATTCACTTTTCGCACGATAATTTGCAAGGTCTATTAGCACTGCACTTTCATCAATCCCAGGCATTTTTTTTGGCAGCCTCAAATATAACTTCCGTAGCTTCAGTCTGCTCATCTGGTGTTAAATCAACACCTCTTGTTTGTGGATCCAGGAGATTAGCTGCCATGTGGACTTCACTCACACCGAAGTCTTTTCTTTTTGCAAGTATTTTCTTGACTTCTTCTTCTTCTGCTTTGGATAATGGGCTCCGGGGAAGTGTTTCTTCAAAGTGCAGTTCCAATTTCCTAAAAACACCAATAACTTGTGAGATTTTAGGTTCGTCGCTCTCAACACTGGTTATGGCATTTGCTATAGGTTTCAGTAATTGGAGAAACCCTTTCACTTTATCCCAGAATGTTTCATCCAGAGCAATCTTAGTTATAACTGGATGTTTCTTCAAAATTTCTTGAG
>PNEQ01109146.1:0-18610 GCA_003012365.1 Medauroidea extradentata
AATTGTCTGTGAGCGTGGTACACATCCCTATCTTAGCGGATGTGACGCTTATTGCCTACTTACCAGGCACAGAACAGTTGTGTGCATTTTACTCGTAAACGGTGCAATGTAGGCATTTGCAACAAGAGGACATGTTTTGTCCTTACGGAGTGCTTCGTGGAGTAGACTACATTTCATGTTCCACAACGACACGCAAACACTCATTTATGCGAATTTACGAAAGCAACCCCTATTAATTTCATGAACGGGGGTGGTTTGAAAGCTGTACTTATTTGATGTTACCGATCGCACTCATTCGTACCATCACCCAAATATTCGTTATTTTACTCTTAACCGTTTGAGATATTTTGACAAAATACCGTTTTCAAACCCGATTTTCGAAGGCTTATTACGCCCTTAATATTGACTTTTCGGTAAAGTGTCCACTACAATGTCTACTTCATTTTTCATGAGGAATCACCTCCCGGAGTTTGGGCAAAGAGTTTCCGAACACCCTGTATATGTGTGTATGTATATACGTATGTGTGTATGTATATATGTATGTGTGTATGTATATATGTATGTGTGTATGTATGCAGGCCTCGTGTCCTCTTCTTGTCCTGTAACTTGAAAGACTTCATTGAGCTGGTCAACAGAAATCACGGCGAACATTTTGTTGGTTGTCGCTGGCCAGTGCTGGCTAACATGCCGTATTACACGCAGTCGTAGTGTAAGAACTTGTTATAACGGGGGAGTACTAAGCAATCTAATCAAGCGCCACCTCGTTAGTAGTTTGCAGAACAGTCCTTGGCACGAATCTGTAGATAAAGGCTAAGGATTGTGACGGTGAGGTAGGTAGCGTTACCTAACGTCACGCTCTTTGCCGTAAGATCCAATGTTCAATGTAGGAAATGCTGACAACTACGAATGGAAACTTACAGCCTAACTTAACTTGTAAGGGAGAGTTTTTTACAAGGTACCGTATCGTAAATAAAGTGTCTAATAATACCACGATTTTTAAAACAGATTTTTATGTCTTAAAGCGGCTGTGTTAAAATTGTTTGGCTAAATAATACGGGTTACCGCCACACCGCAAACATTTTTTAGGCGTTTACCAAAGTTCACGAGGGTAGGGTAGGCAGTAAGACAAGATTTCATATTCTGCTTTACAAAAGGTAACCCGAGTAGGGTTTACCCGTGACCAAATGTTCACCTGGGCAGTTTCTCGACCAACTCCTCGTTTTTGCTCTCGAGCGAAGTAAGCGGCTGTTAGCAGACGAAAGTCGCTCTTTATCGCGGAAAAAAAAATGTTAACAGTTTACATAACCAGAACCACAAAGAAGTGAAACTGAATAATGCACTGCTTTCAAAACATCGAAGATTATACGTAAGAAATAGAGTGACGTGTCAAAAAATATTTAACATGTAAACATATGTATGCTTCTTTTAACTCCCACCATCATAAAATCCCTGAACAGCATTGACAGACGTTCTTCAGAACCTACTGCGGCTCGCGAGCTTTCGCAAACACTTTTTGTGGGCGTTTTTTTTATAGGAAATTGTGGGTGCTGGCCACTTGCAGCGAGGGCACCTTTTTTGTTAGGCCTAAGTAAGGTTAATTCTACTACAGGGTGGAAAGAAAACATGTTTTCTCATGGGATAGTTTGGCACAGGGAAATTCTCCTACTATTTGCGCTGTCAAATACAATACGCAACCGTAGTAAAATTAAATTTAACTAGGCTTGGTGAAGAGAAAAATCATTTAATATTATTTTTAAGTGAAGAACAAAACAATTTTCAAATTATCTACTTCATGTAACTCAAAATTCACGAAAGCTCTGTGTTTGGTCCGTTCACACATGTTAGCTTTATCAACGCTCAAGCGGCAGAAATTTTCCCTGTGCCAAACTTTTAATATTGATCTTTCCAACCTTAGTCTAATTAGTAAAACAATCGCTTCAAACAGCCATCATCAGATGCCTGCGAAAAAGTCTGCGATTAGAGGGTGGTCACGGTTTTAACACTTTTTTTTTCGTATGATATAAGATCTTGAGAATATAAAAATGGTTTTAAAAAAAATGAAGTTTTAAATGTTGTTTTCGATATGTATAAAAAAGTAAGCGTGAATTTTAAGGACGAATATCTTCCTTTGCGTGTTGAGCTACGTTATAAGTTGCAATACAAACCTGCCATATTTGTGAATGAGGGTTCGTGTCTCAAAATATTACGTGTGGGATTCCGAACATCCTGTATGTGTTATCGTAAAGCCATAAATATGCTTAAATATACGTTTCCCCGTGTTATCGCAGCAGTTTGTCAAGTAGTCGTTATTGTAAAGTTAAGTTACACAAATGGTAATGTAATTTTTACGTACATATTGACACAGGTGCTCTGTGGCAATTTTACATAAAGCGTGAGTGAAATTTTCGTGTCGTTTGTGTGAAAATTTCCCCTAACATGTTCGGAAACCAGGTAACCAGCGTTAAGTTAGGGAATATTCTCATATAGTTGGTGAGCAAAGTTATAGGTTGTTGACTTCGAACTGAGCACTACCCAACATTTATAATAACCAAAAACTGTATTTCATTGAGGCCAAATATGCTGTGTTATGAGTTTGGTGATACGTTTACACTGGTTTTTAGTTTCGTGGAAGTTATCGTACTAAATATAGTAAACATGAATGAAAAATAGCTGAAATAAAAATGTAAGCAGTGCTCACTTTTTCGTGAACAGTGTATACCAACTTTTTTTGCAGTGAAGGTATAGAAAATGTTTCCTTTCATGTTATAAGTTGACATAAGTCGCTGATTATAGCCTCTTCCGTGTAGACAGTGTTAATAGTTGTCATTAGTACGTTCGGTATTTTATGCCGGCAAGTTGTCGGTCTAAATGAAGAATCTAAATATAGATGACTACTAGCCTGCTGTATGGTTGGTCTGCTCTGACGTGGGTGTGTATCCGCATGCTGCTTGGCTGTCTGTCTTCGAGCACACGAACCATCGTCTTTCTTGTCTCGGCATTGTCGCCTGAGTGTTAGCAAGGACAAGGTCACGTGGCCCCGCTGATGACATACACCGCCTTAACAGTCCTAATGACTGCTTGTTTGCACGCTGTCCCTCTCTGGCAGCACACACATCCACTGGCTCGTATTTGCCTCTGCTGTTCCAGAGTAAATATTAACATCCGCGATGTCTGTCCTCTGGGAACCAGTCACTTTGAGATAGGAGTTTGCTAGTTTCAGTTTTCTACCTCTTTGAAAGACAAGTTTAATTGACAGAGAACGCTCTTTGATTAGGGAAATGGAAATTATATATATATATATATATATATATATATATATATATATATATGCTAATCAGTCAATTTATGACGATTTTTTTACCTACGATCCAGTCGAGATGTGGATGGACATTCAGAAGAATTCTACGTCTTAACGGGATGGCTCGAGTAAAGAACAAAGAGTTTGTCATTATAATGGGATAGACTAAGTAAATTATAAATACGGTGAGTGAGAGGTTTTGGTCAGCGCTTAACATCGAGGTCTTTAGCGCTGGTCAGGGGTGACATGAGGTGAGTATGGAGCAGCGCCGGAATGAGTGGGCATGGGAAGCATTGGAGCAGCGCGCTCCTTGTGCGAGCGATTTTATGGCACATTCATGTTTTTACTCCGTGGACGTAGTTCCACCACCGTCCAGCGAAACATGATGCCACAGAGCTGTAAAGTTAATGGGACTATTTTACGACCACAGAACAAGTGCTTCCCGCCGCTTGATCGTAAAAAAAATCCATAAGAGTCCGACGTCGTAACGTTGTATGTCGTGATGCTCTATCACAGAGCTTTGAATCAATAAAAACTGACTTCATGCATTGCGCGGTGTTCGGTTTCCCCACGTCGGTTATACAGGCGTAATCCATTTGGGGTGACAATCCTTTGACCTGAAGCCCGTGCTACATTGACCGTAAAGTAGCCATATAGAAACGCACCGTAAGAAATTGGCAGGTTTCTATCCTTCTTACGGTCTTACGGCGGCTGACAGCGGTGCGGTGTGTTGTAGCATGCGTCACTCAAAAGTGTGTGTTCAGTTTTTACGATTATTTCTTACGGCTACTCTTGCAGCGAATTATTGGTTGTTACGTCGAGAAGCTTCTAATCTAGGATTGGTTTAACTTACATTTTCAATACAGCAGCTGTAGACGTAAATTTAAGTCTAGGTGACGTAAATACATTTTAATACGCTCAGGCACTGTTTCAGAGTCATGTTGAGGGTGACATTTCGTTGTGCTCCCTTTTGTACATGGATTATTGTAAATTCGTACTTAATCAGAAATAAATAAAATCACACATGCAGAAAGCAGCTACATCAGACCTACTGCTCACGCCATGGTTATGTAGGTAGTTTGTGCCGTTCGAGGAACCTGCTACGCCTATTTGGCACAACTCGAGAAATGTTCCGTCACTGGTGGAGGATGAGGTGCTCTGCTAGCTAAACAAAAATAGCCGAGAGTCAGTTTGCGCAGCCAGTATTGACGGAGGCATGCACTTGGGGTGAGAATGACGACTGAAATTAACTTCGGCGGTTTTTTTTCTTAAAGGGGTGGTTCACTGAAAGGTTTTAATAATTTTTATGTTTGAATGAGATATGGTTTGTTTTCTAGGCATACATTGTGCCTCTTTTGTACTGTAATTAAAATTTTTTAGCTTTTATAGTGAACTGCAGAATGTAGTTCCGTGAAATAAAATCAACTGAATTCGACAATTTTGTGTTCTACATAGTAAACTTTTTTTACAGAACTACATATGGGGCATATGTAGTTCTGTAAAAACTGACTGCACAATTTATTCTAAACGCCAAACACAAGTGACATGTCTAGAGAGGTTAGACGTATACCGTCGTTACCCGTTACGTGCGGAAAGATACGAATTGGCTGAAAATAGAAATTTAGCAGGACTTTGAGTTCTCACTTTATCTCGAACCACCTATATCAGAATCTTAACGGCGAAAATAACCTCGTGTTTGGCTTCTCCCTGAAAACTTGCGCTCGTCGATGGCTTGAGATTAGCCTGACACCCCTCTACTTGGGAATGCTAGGCGACGACCAGCCAACCATAGGGCGGTATTACGTAGCTCGTGTAATACTTCTTTCCTGTACATGTGAATTTATTGTATAAACCGAACTTGCGAGAGAATTCAGGGGGACCGATTAAATTCCGCTTTTTATGGGTGCAATTCAAAATTTGCACCTGCGTTGCATCGGGTTGCGTTGCATTTGGTTTAAATACTCGCATGCAATAGAAGACCCGTTTAACTTTCTCTACTTGCGTTGCGCTGCGTTGATGGAAATAGCAGGTGGTGATATTTAACCGGGGCACAGGAAGGTGAGAGAGAGAGAGAGAGAAGGGGGGGGGGCGAGAGAGGGAGAGAGAGAGAGAGTTCGGGTTGTCAGTTTTTCCACCACTGATGGAAAATTTGAAGAAACGCTGAAAGGCGGAATAGAAGATTGTTTCAGTATATATTACTGTGAAGGTATTGGCTCGCATAGTTTCACACAATTATCTAGGTTTTTTTTAGTAACATTAGTACCAACGCAGTCGGTTTTGCTATCTACACACTGCTAATGGAAGTGGTAATGTTGCTGTAGAATGTTATCCACAGCAAAATTATTAAATGCTGTGAATTTAAGTAATATTTTCTCTGCACTGTTATGAAGTTACCAGGTGTGTTCTAATTAACCTGGGACCAGTTTGTCCTGACAAATTTAGGGCATCGTACGTTTATTTTATTTTCTATGTTTAGTCCGACGAATCTTAAAACAAATGTTTTCTGCGCAATGTATTTACGACACATTTGCATCTCATTCAGACCATGGGCTTCTGAGGTTCCGTGTTTTTGTCACGATAAGATGTGGATGTAAATGCTGTTTACGTATGAAGCAAGGTTGGTTTATTTTGTTTGGTTCCCCACTTTCTCCTCCGATTCATGTATCATAAAGTTCGGCCATGATTAGCGAATATCAACATTATAAATTATTGTGTCTCTTGTGAAAAAGGAACGGCTCATAAGTAGAGATGACGGTTTATCGCGGGAAAACTTGACTGTTGTTGGGTTTCAATGCACGTTCAGTTTACGAAAAGATTACTGATTTTCGCTTGTACGTAGAGCTGTTGCCCTATTTAACTAAGCCAATAAGAATCCCTTTGTTGTAATATATGATGCCTGTTACTGGTCTGCAGAAAGCTATGCTGTGTCAGACTTATATCACCCAATCATACATGTCACAAGAAACTACAGCGTTTTAAAGGGTATGTTGGTACAAAACATTTTCGCGATATGTCATCATCGCTACTCATAAGCCTGAGACTGAACCAAAATACTTTGTCGTAAAACATTGTGATTTTATTTACTGCATATCTATGTTTTCTCTAACCTTGTTCCAACGCGCAGTTTTAAGTAGCTAAATGGCCACGTTACCCGACGGGTTGATAGTTTAGTGTTTGTTTTTCGGTATTTAACGAAATACAGGATAGCAGAAAAATAATGTATGCTGGCAGTATCTGGTTAAGTTAGAGATGATGGTATATCGCGAAAATTTTTTGTAGCAACATATCCTTGAAAACACTGTGGTTTCTTGTAAGATTGGGTCATACACGTCTGACACAACGTAGATGTCTGCAGACCAATAATAGGCATCAAATATTACAATATCAGGATTCTTATTGGCTCTACGTACAAGCGAAAGCCAGTAATATTTTCATAAGCTGAACGTGCGTTGAAATCCATCAAACATTCAAGTTTTTTTCCGCGATAAACCATCATCCTTAGGTATAGTTTATACATAGAATGACAGCAACATCAAAACGTCACAATGCTGCCATACATATAAAAAAGATTCACTATAAACTACTGAGCTACAACGGTTACACTAATAACATAATTACAGAAAATTTCACACACATGCATTTTTTTTTTGCGTCATCTGCTGTGCTTAACAGTTTACAGGCTACATTGATTTACTAACAACCATGCTGCTTTAACCCGCAAAATATACACAGGAAATGTAATTTTGAAATAAAGGATTATATTAAGCGATTGTTAATTGATGTTTCATATTGCGACATAATACTGCATGTTCTTGTACTAATGTAAGTTTGCACCGAGACGAAACTGACATATGTAGCTACTGTATTGACGTTAGTTTCTAAAATGGTACTAGTTAGCAGGAAAATAACTCTCAGGAGTACTTTTCAAATTTTCTTTTTATGTTGGCATAAGTAAAATTAAGTGAGTAGCCTTCACCCGTTTGTCGGCACAATATCACACTTTATTTGTGTTGGTGTAGGTCTACTGTGTCATTGCCCTAGTTCTCTCAAAACTTTGACAAGTATCATCCACCTCGCGTCTCAGTACTTTGTCAGCCCAACAACGCGCCTCGTGACAGAGGTGCATCTTTATTTGCGAGGCCTAGGCCGCATGACTTCACATTTAGCAGCATCAAGTTGTTGACCAAGGTCGCGAGAATTGCCAGCGGCGGAGGCGATGACGCTGCACGTGACGAAACCATGATGAGATGTCTTGACGGTCATCGCGCGATATTTACACGGGTCCAAGATGAAGTTCCACTTGCCGCGAGGAAGTAAATGCCAGCTTTGTCGCTACAAGTATGCTCACTTGTATACGCAACTAACTAGAACCGAATGTGAATTCCTGGCAGAGTTATGATCTTCCCGATCGAGTCATTCCATCTTCAATGGATTATTTCCACGTGTCTAATTATCTGCTGCTCAATCTCCATTATTTCTTCAATTCTATTGCTTCTTCCAGTTGGTCTTGAATTTTTCTTTGCATGTTTAATGTCTGGTAATATCACATGGGCTTGCAGTTTTGATCCCCTTCATATTGGGAATTACATACACAGGCCTTCATGTCCAAATGACCAGCTTGCTGAAGGAAACCTGTCTAGTTTCATGTAGCATCGTATTTTTTGCCTCTTGAGTCTTGGCAAATGTGATGAGATTAAAAACGTGTCCGGAAGCATATACTCAACCTTCACAAAGTGTCTTTCAGAATTGCGTAGTTTTTGTATCACTAACTCCTATCATGGTTGAAGTATTTGGAGGACGCATCTCTGTCTTTCACTTTGGACTTGGTGTAAATCATTCCACTTGGTGTTAGCCCTCGTCACGTCTACGTTTGCCATTAGGGCGTCCCCGCTTTTTACTCTTCCAAGTACTTATTTTAATAACGCGAATGAAGAACTAATTTTTAACTGGAGTTACCAGGATTTTGTGTGTAAAAGCAAAGAGAATTGGTGCTCGGTCCAATCCGTTGTTATGTCTTCTATTAAATAATTGTCAGGCAAGGTAATGAGGGAGACAACCTACTCACCGATCGGTGAAGTATGATAACATTAAAAGGAATTTATGCAGTCTCATTGCATGTTGAAGAGACTGTAGCAAATAATTTTTTGGTGCTTATATTCTCATTACATTGCAATGTAATTGCACTCTGTAAACAGCTCGCGCAGATTTATAGATCGATTAATATGTTGTCACCGGAAAGCATCTCCGCGGTGGATGGACCAAAGGGCGCTTCTGAGGCGTAAGTTATTATTATTTTTTCTTTTTAGCAAGTTTATAATTTCCGCCACTTGTTTATGTTAACATATAAGTTAAAGTAATAAACTAAACACAGTAAGTCTGCTTCCTGCACGCGCTTCAAATGCGTTGCAGTGTGTTTGTAAACACGTTTTTTTTTTTAACGAAACTTCTACATGTGCCCATTATGCCAATGTACGAAAAGAGGTGAGGTGAGAATGTTTTACGGCCTTAGCCGATAAGGTAAAGGGACAACGCAATTCCCATGCCTGAGCCGGGATTCGAACCCAAGACCTCTCGGCGCCTAGCCGACTGCGCTACGGAGTCCGGTATGTACTAAAAGAAAACATACCTCGGACAAGAACGAAATGTAATTTTTAAGACCTATACTCTTTGAAAACATAATTTCTCAGCCCTTCGAGGTAACTAAAAACGGCCTTTTCAGACTGCTGTACTCCATGATGTTCTAGCCCGGATGACATGTGCACTGGACTTTGCTACTGACTGTCCACTAATAAAATTAGCCTTAAAAATAAATTTTATGTTGGATATCATTCTTAACAAGACATTCTTAGTGAACAGACCATACGGACTTCGTTTTTATTCTGGCGCACATTGGAATCTCATTCGGGATGGCTCGGGTTCGATCCTCGGCTCCAACCATCCTGATTACGGGTTTTCCATGGCGAATGCTGAGATGATTCCTTAACAAAGGCCATGGTCGACTCCTCTCCCAACTCCCATCATTGAACCAAGTTGTGTGTCAGCGTCTCTAATATCCTCGCTGTTGACGAGACGTAAATTCCACTTACCTTCTCTTTGTTGTGTCGCCTCCTTTTTGCTCAGCTTTCCTTGACACTGACCTCCGACAAGCCGCCAGTCGTGATCGCGAGCTGCGAGTTGCCGCCGGTTGCTAGTGAAGTGTCCTCGACAGCACGTGGTGGCTGGCTGTGTAGGAGAGGAGCGTCAAGTGGCTGGGAAGTGTTTGATGTGTGGAGGGGTACTGGGAGGGGAGGAAGTTTCTCATGAGCCGCGTGGCCGTGGCGCTCTGGGCGTTGTAGTTGACAGGAGTCTGGCCCGGAGCAGCTCGCAACTCGCAAGTACTGCACGTTCTTTACTTTTCCCATGACTTCAGTAGGCGTTGTCAGTTCTGAGGACATTTACTTAAGTGTTACATTTGTTATTGTTACAGCCACGTAGAACGAATTAGTTAGCCATGACGTTTGCTTAATAGTAGAAGGTCACTAAGCTATTTTATTAGTGAAAATGTCTGGTACAGTGTTAGCCCAAAATAGCACAAAGCTACCCCAAATAACTGTACTATTGTATATTTGTGACTCTTGATGAAAATCAACACTTTTGAATAGCTGTTCTTTTTTTTTTTTTTCGTTTGAATTTTCTACCATTTTACATAGATTATTCCGAAGCTAACCTTTGTGACCAAAATAATTACATATTTTTTATTGTTACTCTGTACAAGGTGATCTTGAAAAAAGATCACGTTACCGCGAACGGCATGTTTAAAATTAGTTTCTGTCGGTGGCATCTGCAAAACGTAAAAAAAGTAAGTACCCTCAGAACTGTGAAATTTGACTGAAGTCATGCGAAGCAGATTATAATAGCTTGCGTGCTGAGGACCGGGTCCACACACACTGCAATGTGGCACGGTGAAGATGTTCGCACGAGTGTTTCATATTTCATGTTTTTGTAAAACAGCGTGTACTGTGTTTTCCGGGTGTGCGCGTTACAGATGACAACACGTTATAATTTACTTGTTGGCTGACGCGCAACTAAAAAATTCGTTTATGGTAAACTGGATAATTTATTGTAGAGGACAGTGCTGCTAGCAACATCAAAGTTTTTGCTCTGAAGAGTGAGTTAATGCATGGATTTTATAGCATTTTCGAAAATAAAATGTTGTCTTAGTGTATATATTCAAAATTTGATTGTGCGTCTTAAACTAGGCTATTGCATTTCGTGGAACATAAAATAATGTTTTAACGTTACAAAAACTGTATACCCGAGGTACATAACCAATAAATGCTTAGCAACCAACAAAGGAAGTCCGAAATGAATATTACGTGTTTTTATTTTTGTTGTCCAGACACATTCTAAGAAGCAAAATTTTCGTACGCAGTTGACTGAACTGTACTGAAATTCTCTGCGTGATGCATGCATGGTCATCGAAGTCGTATTTAATGAATGTGCTGCAAGTGTGTGGATCCGGCTTATCAGTGTTTACGTTGCAACTTTTTCTTTGGGCCGTGTTACACGTCGAACGAATCGCAAAGTCTGACGCCGCTTGAATCACACACCGCTGAAGGGGGTGGATGTTTTCAGAACTGACTTATTTCTTACGAAGTAATTTCGTCTATGGTTACATTAAAATCTGTGTTTCGATTCGCACGGTTATGAACCCACAGGCAACGGGACCTCTTCATAGGCAACTTGTAAAATTAGCTAGTTTATTTCTTCTGCACAGATTCACTCGACACCTCAGGTTGGCCAGGTTGTTACTGAACGTATGCAAGCAAATACGTCGACTCACTTATTGGGCGCAAGTAACGTCGAGTATTTTATTCGACCCGCGTGACGTTGCCGGTACGCAAAACATCAGATAATCATGAGTTCGGAACCACCCACCGTGTGCCGACTCAAGATCATGGCCGAGAGTTGGTCTTGAACGTGCTCAAGTTCAGGCTGCTCGTGCCGCGGGAGCAGGTCTCCATGGAGATCACGTGTGGTTGCGTAACTTCGTGTTTGAGTTATCTGCGGCAGCGCCCAGAAAATTAACCATTCAAGGCAACCTGGGTCCACTCCAGGCTCCAGCACTGGATCGCAGACGTGCCTCTAGCCCAGCATCACAGCACTTTTTTTCCTCTCACAACAAGGACAGAGTCGTCAAATGGCGCTTATGAAAATTCACGAGGGTATGGTAGGACAGCCAACGTTTCAAGTTTAAGGTGTTCGAAATTTAACCCGTGTGAAATCTACCCGTGGTAAATTTGCACTTTCATAAAATCCTGGAAGTCGGTAAAACCTGGTCACGTAACTGAAATAACCTACACGGAAAAAAAAAATGTTTTTCAGGCTGCTATAAAATATTTTGTGGTCACCACAAAAACATTTTGTTGACATCACTAAAATATTTTGACCGTCACAAAATTATTTTGCAGGGAAGTGTTCCTATAAAATTTTGCTTTCAGTGTACCGCACTCGAGCGAGTAAATTTCCATAAGCGCCCAAAGGTAAAATATATTTACCTCCTTCCCTTTCCCGTCCTCCCGCAAACACTGCCGTTCCATCAATATGCGGATGCGAGTGTTTAGAGTTGTGTGTCCTTTTAGTGTCTTGTTCGTGATTAGTTGCTAATTGGCCTTGGTTAATTTTACGTCACGTTAATTATTTTTTATTTAACATGTTTGTTTACGCTCGTGGAGACTAACCATTTGAAACTCAACTAGATAATAGACACGGACACAGAATTTTTTCCTTTTTGTCACCAGCTGAATGAAATCATTCTGTAAGACATGCACACCACCACACACACAATCGTATTGTTTAGATCTTATTTTTGTTACGCGACTAAATTGTAATGATTTGAACCTTGGTTCCTTCCAGGTGACATTGAGAGGGTAGTGGATATATCGAGATATTAGACAGACAGTGCAGATAATTCGACGCATCAGATGCAGATACATAAAAAAAATTGTGTCAAGTGTTTGCCTGTTAACTGTTATTTTAACGCGTCATTGGTCCTTCATAATTATTTTCACCTTATCGAGAACGTTATCAGGGAGGCCAGCTTATCAAGAAACCTGACATTGACAGACCGGCTTTACTTAGAAAATACAGTCTGGTGTTGGACCTTATGCCCCAGTAACCGAGTTGAAAACGTATAGCCCGAATGGATAACAGTTGAGTTGTTAGTTTGGCTGGTCTTGTTGCTACTATATCTAGAAAAATGGGTCACTAGATAAAAACACTGCCCTAGGACAGTAAAAAGCAATGGAAAAACCTTGAGTTGTATAATATTTATTTTTCCAGCTTTTATGCTGCATACTTTTTTTTTTTTTTTTTTTTTTTTTCCAATTATGTCGATGGCGCAGAGCCGTATATGCTTCAAGCCTTCTAGAATGGACAGTTCGAAGTGTTCCCTGGCTCAAAAAGCCATCCGATTTTAATTGAAGTCCTCGAAGTGTGCAGTTTTATCTGCTGAAGGCAAATAAAAAAGAACGTAATAGGGAGTTATTGTTATGCTGCACGTCAACAATCGCACATTTTTATTTGTACGAGATATAGTTAGTTTTGTAGGCATATTATATTGTGACTATTTTTTTCGTAACGATTTTTTTTTTGCTTTCATAGTTTTTGTATTATAGCATATTAAAGTCAAAATTTGCATAAAACTGTTTTATGCGACAAAGGAAAACCAACTTACTTACCAAAATGGAAAAATTCACACTGAGGAACAGGGCCATTGACTAAAATGTATAAAACACATTAATTAGTTTTTTTTTTATTTTAAACATATGATAATAATTAGCATTTTTTATTTCAAATTCATAGCTTTATTATTAAATACAAAAAAAAAATATCAATGCAGTTTGTAAACATGTCATGACATAGTCCATAGCACTGTTCTTCATTGGGAATTTTTCCATTTCGTTAAGTAAGTGGGTTTTCCTTTATTGCATAAAACATTTTTATGCAAATTTTGACTTTAATTGGCAGTAATCCAAAAATTATAAGACATAAAAAATTGTTACAGTAAAAAAGCCACAATACATGCCTACAAACAAAAACCATATCCCGTACAAATAAAAAAAAAAAATAAGAATTAAAATTTCTAGTGAACCGCCCATCATAATTTTAGAAAGCCATTCAGGAAAATTTAGGGTTGCCGCGTTCATAGAGTCTGATGATTGCAGCAGGTAGATGTGGTCACGCTGTGCTAAGAATGGCGTGGCACAAAGTGCACGCACACACCAGTGTCGCCCTAACTACTTCTGTGCCTCAAGCGCATTACCAAATATCCAGAGAAATAGTTTATATTGCCTCGCCAATTTTTGTTTTAACTATAAACAATCGCAGAGCTTTTGAATGGCCACTTAAATTTTACAAGCAGTGTTTGGTATAAAGTATACATACTTATTGTTGTTTATTTTTCTAAATTATCGATTAACGTCCTAATAGTGCAGCCACCAACTGTTTCAGTGTCATATGTGCACATATGCAGCTTTGCTTCATGGTTATTGGCAGATATTGTCTGTGCAACGACTTATCTTTGTTAAGGGGCCCGCCTCGTGGCACATGCGTTTGTGTGAGTGAGGTATGGTGCTAAGGGCGACTTCGTATGGGCCATACAACGGTGCGTCGCCTCTACACTTAAGACGTGCAGTCTTCGCGAAAAAATAAATTTCCTATTGGACTTTAAGTGGTGACCCTATTGTTTCATTTACGAAATCTCTTTACTAAAGTCCAATGCACTACCCTTAAGTGGTTTCACATATATTCGGCTAGTATATTTTCCGCTATAGCAGCCTGAAAATCCCGTTTTGACTCATTTTGACGTGTCCTAAAAGGGGATTTCTAATACGTGTGTTGTCTTGAAAGTACTTAAGGGCAGTCGTCTGAAGTGTGTGTTCTTTTAGTAGAGAAACGGCGTGAACACACGTGTATTAGTTTCGGTGTAAAACTTTTTCTTCAAACACGCTGCAGTGTGATTTTATGGTAACGAGGCGGGCCCCTTAACTGTCAATCAGAATGAGGTTACTGTAACTCCACATGTGTGTGTGATTTACGGGTATTGGTACCCCAAGACGCTGAGAGTTAAAAACACCCAACCGTTGACATGTAAGTTCAACAATATTTTTTTTTACAGTTATAGGAACCGAGTGAGGTGGCGCAACGGTGATATGTTGTACTCGCATTCGGGAGAACCCGGGTTCGATCCCCGGCTCCGGCCACCCTGATTTCGGTCCATGGTTTTCCGCAATCGCTCCAGATGAATGCTGGGATGGTCCCTCAACAAAGATCAGGGGCGTAGTCAGGATTTTTGTTCTGGAGGAAGGGGGGAATTCCAACTTGAGAATTTTCACAACATAATAAAGGGATACCGATCACACGTCATGAAGCGGTTTGTCCGGGGGCCCTCCTCCAGAAAAATTTGTGTTTCAATGTGCAAAATGATTCAATTTAAGCAGTTTTTGTACCTAAACTGTCAATATTACACTGCTAATTTTGTCTTCGAGCAGTTTATTTTAATTTCGGGGGATGTGGGATATATTCCACCCCTGCAAAGACGATGGCTCCTGTTCGTGTAGCAAGTTGTGCGTCACCGTCTCTGTCGACGAGACGTACATCCCAATTACCTTACCGTACAGTATAGGGGGGATCTGACTACTATAGGACGAACGTTTGCAAGCAGAATATCTGTAATTCACATAAGTCGCGCAGATACCGTAAATAAATCTTCCTGCGTGGTTTCTGCGTAGTACAGAGAGGCAGCTTACAAGACAAGCCAGGAAAACTGACCAGCTGCTGGGAAGTCCCGATAACCTTGACGTTAGGTACGTGCCTCGCGCTCGACCGCGTCTCATGTTTACTAATTTTACACCACTGCCAGCTTTACAGAAGGCGTTAAGATAGTTTCGGTCTTTCGTACTCTAAATATTGGTCTACGATACGTTTATTTTCGTTCCTAGATTAGTCGGGACGGAGCGTGTTGACATTGTGTGCTCCACTGATTTTCGCGAAAATATTTTTGTATCAACTTGTTTCAATGTCTGAAGTTTCTCATTTTATTTTACCAATCAGAATGTGGTTATTGTGATACTACTCGTCTGTTATGTGTAGTAAAACGTTAAGACACGTAAAATTAAGAGTTAAAACATCCAATCACTGACCACGCTGCAGAGCTGCAGATAAGACTCGGAAAAAAAAACTGTGCAGAAATATGTTTACCGAAAGTAGTGGTCTCTAGTGACAGGTTATACGTGATTAGTCGAAAATTGTTTTTAGATTTCTCCGTAAAATGAATATAGTTGTAGCAATACTACTCATAAAATGGACTTTAAAAGTACATTTATTTTCTTAAAACGAAATACTGTAGTACTTGATCTGTTGCTTAGTAGATACCAAGTTGTTAATTAATTTATTACTAAGGAATTGTAATTCTGAAGGCTGTTTTAAGTGATGCATTACCCCCACTGTATTCGCTTGACAGGCAAATAGAAAACATTTCTAGTAGTTACTACCACCTAGAAACAGTTTTTTTTAATTCGTTGTTTGAACTTCGAGTTTATGTAGGCGGACAACTGTTATAATAGTACCATTTTACCTCCAGAGAAGGTGCAAGTCAAATATAATAATAATAATAATAATAATCTACGTTGGTATGTTTTTGCTTTGGTTTTATTTATTAATTGCGTGCGATATAACTTCAGGCCTAATTCTAAAACGTTTGCTGAAAACTGAAAATAAGGCAATCCTATGTTACGGTTTTTTTTCCTGTTTTTGTTTGCAAATTGTGACACACGTATAAGTACATATATTGTTTAAGGCCACGGATTCCTATTTGTGCTGTTTTTGTGAGTTTAATTTTTTTAATCCTGGATAGTAGCGGATATCGCAAAACTATTGCGTAGAAATATAGGAAATTGTTTGTACTATGTAGACTAATTTTTTTTTTCAAAACGTGACTTTCTATAATTTTTGTTGGTTATCGACTTAATTACATTTTATTAATATTAATAATTAGCCAAAATTATAAAATCTTATGATTTAAAAAATAATATGCTACATGGTACAAACAGTCTCCAACATTCCCTTTCAGGATTTAAAAAACAAAACTTACTAAAGTAGCGTAAATAGGGCTCCGTTGCCTTAAGGGCGCTGCCTACCTCGGATCCCTGGCGGAGAAAGAATAGGGTTTTACTTGTTAAATTATTTTCAGTGGCACTCGGTCACCTTTTATGATATTGAATCCTGATAAA
The DNA here is from genome assembly GCA_003012365.1 of Medauroidea extradentata. Classification (NCBI taxonomy): domain Eukaryota; kingdom Metazoa; phylum Arthropoda; class Insecta; order Phasmatodea; family Phasmatidae; genus Medauroidea; species Medauroidea extradentata. The sequence continues at coordinate 16,570 of PNEQ01109146.1, forward strand.
AACCATTTCTGCGCCGAGAAAAGGAGAATATTGGTACGTAGTTAAAAGTACAGAATAGAAATTATGAATAGCCAGTTTTGCGTTTTTTTTTTGTGTGTAAAAATGCTTTTTTTGGTCACAATTTCCAGGGTACTAAAAAAAACTGCCTAAAAGATCCATAGCAATGTACGCGGCACTAAGACGAACAAAAAAGTCAGTGGTGGCATATGTGTAACTTCAACCGTTACTGAACCAAGGGGAAAATAATTTAACCAAGTGTTTTAACTATACGGACACATTCCTTTAGCGTTATTTTCCAGCTAGAAACAAACATCCGAAGATTCGATTTCAGGAGAAGTTTACCACAAACACGTTATTTTGCTAAAATATTTTTTCAGAAGTTGGTAAAGAGTAATGTACTTTCTTTTTTGGCCTTTTATCCGAAAAGTGTAAATTTCAGCAAACGAATTTACCCGCACCATGCACAGTTAAAAAAATGTGAAGATAGGTAGGGGTGAATGTATACAATTTCGCTTTCTTTCTAACTCGAATATATATATATATATATATATATATATATATATATATATATATATATATATATATATATATATATATACATACACATAAACCATTTTGACATAAATAGTTTCGTTTTTATTTTCAAGATTGTGTTAAACGCTTTCAAGTTCCTTAGTATGTTGACTTTACATATATTCTCGTTACCCCATATCAGAGGATTTTACACTCCTTCAGCTATTCTTGAAATAAGGAGGGGGGATAAGTTCCCCATAAATCTAAACGTTCGTAGTTGGATAACGTGTCTTTCATTCCGGCCAATAAAGTATTGTACCGCTGTTAAATATTTAATTAGCATAGTGGGACGGAAGCACTGCTCGGCGTGCGCGTAGGATCGATGATATACTAGTCTCGTATTGTTGTCGTTCCTATAGTTTCCATTGTTTTTGTGCAATGTATGCTTAAGAGTGCGTGGCAGATATAGATAAACGCTGAAACCACCAATTGATTCCTACGCTTTTTTCGAAGCCAATGTGGATAATATACTCAATGACAATCCTAGATGATGGTATTTGCCAACTTTATGAGTAAATACTTATCCAAAATTACTAATTCGTTACGCGTGATCTCTTGCGCCGCAGTTAAATGCACGAGGTTCCGGCGTCAGAGATTGTGCCTCAGAAGTTCGTAACACGGGAAACAATTTTGTTTAAAACGTTTGCTAAAACTATTGTCTAGCATTGCTATTGTTTAATTTTCGCAAATTGGCTTCAAGAAACCTACAGTTATAGATCAATGCGTATATATATTTATGCTGTTTTCGTGAGTTTAGTTTTTTAAATTGTGAAAGGGATCAAATATCTAAAAACCGTTACATATAAATGTTGGTACGTGTTTATGTAGCCTAAATTTTTCAAAACATAATTTTTTATAATTTGGTCTAATTATTTACTTAAATTTTATAAAAGTTAACAAATATAAAACACCAGTGTTTAAAAAATTCTACTACATTGTACGAACAATTTACAACTTTTATGTGTAATGGTTTTACGATATCTTCTCGGTTTCAGGATTCAAGAAAATATATCATACAGCTTCCGTGCCCAGCACCCCACCCCGGTACTTAAAGGCATAAGAGTTTTCTGCATAGAAGTGAGCTGTCAAATTTGAGTTGAAATATTGCGTCTGCACCACTGCCTTCGAGCGATTGCTGGCTGGTTGTTTACTACTGTTGGCCTCGTGACCTCCATCTTAAATGTGTTTTCTGAAACTCACGAGTTTTAACAGTTTTATCGTCATTGCGCGCTAGAAAATATTGTTACAAGTTTGGGAGTACAAACTTTGCAATGTGGGCAATACCCATGAGTTCTTTTGGGATAGAGGTCTTATAATTATAAATAAAAGAGTTAAATTAAGTACTGGATTTAATAGCTCACAAAGCTATGAAATACACATAACAGTAATCAACTATAACTCTCACAACACAATTAATTACACACACAATTAGTACTGTTCCACAGAACGTTAATTAACTTAGACAATT
>PNEQ01109147.1:0-18611 GCA_003012365.1 Medauroidea extradentata
ACGGTACTATGCCGGTTTTTCCCTCTCTCTTCTTAGATTATGGCTTAGCTATAGGTACACTTAGGGAGGTAGACATGGCCCCAATTGCGGCCATGTCTGCCCAATCCCTCTCTGCCGCGATGCATGCCTCCTCTGCATGAAACTTCCCCCTTGTAGGCGTATGGGGCTCAGCCCTGAGACGCACTTAGTCCCGCTCCTTTCCCGGGCCTCACACATAACTTAGTAGTTAGGGTAGGTTAGGAAAAAAAAATTTTTTTCCTATTGGGAACAGTGAAGTTGCCTCTTTCTTAGAAATGGCGTGCTGTATAGGAGGTGGGAGAGCATATGATGGAAAACAAGTGCAGTTTTAACATGTTTTACCAGACTGTAGGGTTCCAGAAGTGCTGAAAGAACAATGCAACACTGTAATTGGTGGACATTTTGGCATCAATAAAACACTCGACAAAGTTCGTGTGAGGTTCTCCTGACTCCGTTGTTGGGAGGATGTGGAGAAGTGGTGCGGCATGTGTGACATCTGTGCAGCACGAAAAGGACCGAGAATTAAAGGAAGATGTCACAGAAGTACAATGTCGGTGCACCCTTTGAAAGGATGGCTGTAGATATTTTGGGCCCTTTATCAACCACCAAGAGAGGAAACCTTTACCTCCTCGTATCCCGAGATTTCTTTACTAAGTGGCTAGTGATAGTTCCGATCCGAAACCAAGAAACTTGTACAGTGGCCGAAGCACTTGTAGAACATGTCTCCTCGAGATTTGGGGTGCCACTTGAACTACATTCGGATCAAGGACGAAATTTCGAGACTACCATATTCCAAGAGGTGACAAGATTGTGGGTATGAGGAACACACGAACCACAGCACTGCACCCTCAGCCAGATGGGATGGTCGAAAGACTCAACCGCAGTTTGGAACAGTACCTGTCAATATTCGTGTCAGAAAGTCAAAAAGACTGGTGCAGCAAGGTGCCTTTATTTCTGCTAGCCTACCGTTCAGCAGTTCACGAATCCATAAGGGAACATCTTCGAAGATATTATTCGGAAGAGAGCTCCGCCTCCCTAGTGACCTACTATTTGGACGACCATCTGAAGAAGAGGTAGCCACCCCAGAAACTACAGAACAACCAGGAAGGACCTTATAAGATTACAAAAAGAATCAACGATGTAGTCTTCAATATATAGCGCAGTGGCTCTCGGGCTAAACCCTAGGTAGTCCACATTGATAGACTGGCACTTTATGAAGGTCTAGAAGTTAAGGAGTCTGTTCGGGACGACCAGACTTAAGGAGGAGGCAGTGTAACGAGTCCACTCTCTCGAAGGCATTGGTTTAGTGACCTGACGAGCCATGTCCCCCCTCCCCTGTTTGCTACATACAGCCCGGGCAACAAGGTGGTGGACTGCGCCCCTCCTCCTCCCCCTAAACTGCTCGCTATCTCCAGCGCCGTTCATCCTACCCCCACCTTCCCGCCCCTGGCAACATGGGCCATTCGGGTCTGGCTGACGTCATTGGCGTTCTGAATGGGCAGGCACATTTCAGTCATCCAAGACAAGCATTCAGCTTCGATGTAACTGAATGTTACCTCAACACGTATAACATTCAGCTCACATCAACCAGCATGGTCAGCGAGCTCTGAGAATATTCTGGGCTTCGTCGCGGGCAACTAGATTACTGGCCCACTGCGAGCTTAGACAGAGTGATTGCGGCATTTATCTGGTGAGTGTTCGCGACAAACTTGGCAGCGAAGGACGAAGCGGGAACAGCAGAACGAGGAGAGGCTACGGAGGTGTTGGCGACTGGTATACTCCTCGAGTGGCGTAAGTGCGAGAGTGGACAAACAGGTTGAACTGTAGCAATGCATTGTGAGACATTTCTAGATAGAAAGTTCCGTTGTCGGAGGACTGATTTGCGAGAAAGAGTGAGATAGAGAGACATTCTTATTTATACACTAGAGTAGTAAATTCGGAATTTAGGGAGATTACCTTTATATAATATCTGTAAGTGTTTAAATTAAAAACGGTGAATCGCGAGTGTTGTATACTTACTGAAGAGTGTTTATAGAGATTGCAATAAATAAAGAACTTTTATTATCTAAGCCCTCCATCGCAAACGAGCCTGGCTGTGCCCAGGACAGCAAAGTTGTTACAATATTTACACAGTGACTGCCCTTAAAATGTAACAGCAATTATTATTATGTGCCCATTGACTTGAATATTAGTGCCTAGGTAAATATTCCATTGTGCATGTAACATATCCAAATTGGTTTTTGAGTGCACTAATACAAGACCAGAATTCTTGCAGTCTAAAATAAATTTGGAAATTTTATATGCCCAGTGTAATACTTATCTGCTAAACAATAAAATAATTATGCTTCTAAATGCACTCGAAGATAATGCTGTTGGTACGCAAAATACCAGAGAGCAAATTCACCAGTCAAGTAGCCAAGTTAAACATGTAAATAATCAATACCTAGAACCTAATTAACAATTTTAAACACATTTTTGACGTTTCGTCTTTCCAAAGACAATGTAACCAGAAAGAAAGATGATTATGAAGAACTTTAATGTTCGGTATCAATCAGCGCACTGTACTGCGCATGTGCAATACAACGTTGGTAATGTAGAGTGATGTACAGACTGCTCTTCGTTAACAGATGGTATCACACGTTTCCTACTTCCTGCCATTAAGGAGTGTGTTCCTGCTTAGCTTAGGTGAGCCCTGACAGTACCAGACTCCTCCTGTTTAAGGTGTCGGAGTAGTTCGAAACTCTTGCATCCGAAGGAAGTCTCTTAGAGTCACTCCATCAGGGAAGCTGATGTTGTTCAGGTGTTCGTGAGCGATGGTGACCTCTCTGCTTGATAAACTCTCACTAAGTCAACCTGCAGCTTTCTCTTAGCACCACTGGATTGTTGAACCGATGCATGCTCTGGTGTGTGTGCCCTATGCATTTTGGTCCAGACTGTGAAAGGGATATCTACCCTGGCGGATCGACCGGTAGATGGCACCAAGGTGAATCCACGAGGTGGGGAGTTAGACTACCTAGCTCTCAGGTCCTTGGGGCACAGAAAGTTTGAATATTCACTGTAAAGAAATTCTGATAATGGAATGGCCACCCAGAGTGTGTGTAATGCACTAAACCGACTCACGCAGGAGTCAGGGCGGAAAACCCATCAATGTCATGAAAATTGGGTAGTACTATGGGAGGCCAGATGAGCCCCATGGAAAGGTTCTCTCCATGACTGGTCTGGGTTGGAATCGTAGTAATGGTGGTTGCCCATATGCTGGGCAGACCCGGAGAAGACCCCTCCTCGATGACGAGTCGACAAGTTGGTTGTGTAAGTGCCTGGGAGCAGGCCTGGAAAGTCTGTTAGAGGCGTGGATAGAATCTTGACTCAAAGCAAGGGGCAGCTGAGTAGAGGGTATCAAGAGGAGGAGTATGTCGGATGGCGAGTCTCTGAGATGGGTTTCCTCAGGTTCTTCTTGTTGGGAGTTGGTCTCGAGGTGCATTACAGTGCTCCGCTTGGGGGTTAAGCAGTCCCAACTTCATGCCAGCCTGGTCCAATGCATCTGGAAAGAGCATGATTTGTCTGTGGCAGGAGTAGGCTTACTCCTGTCGGCGCTTTGGTTTGTCGACCGCTGTACCCAATGGGACCAGGTGCGGCGACCGGCCTTGCCTTAATACTGCCGAAAGATAACGAAAAACATGCTACAGCTCCGACCCCCATAACTGTGTGCAGAGCTTTAGTCGCATATCTGTCATAGGGCAGCTCAGCAGTGCAATATCATTGAATTTCGTCTGACTGTCCGTAATTTTTAAGCAGGTGAGTTGTGCTACAGTACACAAATATCTACAGTCAGACAGATGGCTCACTGCAAGAATAATTCGAAATAATTAAAAGATCAGAACTACTTATACCAGTCTTTCACTTTATTGTGTGGGTGGACTGTATGCCAGACACCACACTGTTATTTTGTACAGCCTTTATGTATAGACCACGATTTTGAACATATTTACTGAATACATTACTACATACTTACGTACTTGTTTAAAATGTATCTTTGTACAATATGAACCTGAATCATACCTTTTGAAGCACTGCTTTGAACAGTTTCAAGCGAAAATCCATCAGTGTACGCCAAGTGAAACAAAACTGATGTTATCACGAAATGGACAAGAATCAGTTACCTTGCAGTGTATTTAGTGTGATCATCTGGATGTGGTGATGGTACATGCGCCCAGGTCTTCATAGAATGTTGCACTAACACCTGGACACTTTGGGCTGGGGTCAGCTGGCATCATCCCCGATCTGTGAGAATGATCTGCAATTCGTCGTGGGACGGTGATTGTAAGGAACGCGGGATCAGCCCATCGAGGGGCGGCAGTTTAACAAGAGCAGACAGCAGCGGAACAGTTAGAGCGTGTTTGGATGGTGCATTTATGTGTGTGAGCTGGACGAGGAGGTTAGACTATTACTGTAAAATAGTGAGATAGTTCTGGATCGAGGCATTTTAAGCGAAGAGTATCTAATGTAAACTGAGAACTTCTTTGTGTGAGAGGAACAAACATGATTAACCGTTTACTAAGTACAGGGATTTTATATGTTAGAAATATTAATTTTGAATTACAATTGTAAGTATTCATTTATACAGTTGTAAAATTGTGTGCAGGTAATGAGTATTATTAATGCAGATTATTTTAATTAAGCTGTAAAAAATTAGTAAATGTAATTTTATTATTTCATGTGACTTATCAAGCATTCAATCCCGAACCTGGCTACGCGTAGGACATAAATTAAACTTGTAACGATATACTTACATACTAGGTTTTTTAAGCTAATTTTTGGTTTTTCTAAAAACGGATTGTGATTCTCTACAACTATAATCCTATGACTTCTTGCGTTATATTTGATTGGTTAGGAGATATATATATATATATATACTGACATTGATAGGTCTTCGAAAATTTTCATCGAATTTAAAAGCATTAGAACTCAATCGACCCAAAGAGATTTTTACTATATGCATTTTAAGTAATAGTGACATTTTTTAGATTTAAAGCTTAGCTTCTGAGAAATCTGAGAAAATTTTATGAAAGTCTAAAATTTCGTGGTTTTTTCCAGCATGGCGGCTGTAGATCTCGGATATCGGGGAAAAGTCAAATTATTCATAACCGATTAAAACAGTTACCAGCTTTCCACCAATTAATGGACTTATTTTACTGGGCTAAATTACCTGCCTACTAATTCCATCCCTGCAGTGTCTACCACAGCATTGTTTTCGTTTCACAAAAAAAAAAATTGCAATGTCAAAGGTGAAGTCATTTTGTATGCTTCATTTTGAGTAGAATGGATTCACTGTTCAAGTGCAACGACGTGAATTCCATCAGTCCAATAAATATCCAAGACGTCTTAAACAGGTTCACGAATGGCATAAAATGTTCGTAAAGAGTGGTTGCATATGCGAAGGGAAGAGTACTGAGCGCATTCGCACGTCAGATGAAAATGTTAACCGTATAAAAGCTACGTGCAAATTCCTCAATCAGTTTACGTATTACAAAGCGTGCGTATACGAAACTGCGTAAATTACGCTGTATTCTGCAAAATTTGCAAGAGTGAACGAAATTCCGTTCATGAATTGTCGAAAATGAATCTACCCGCCAAAAGAGAAAGTTCTTTTGTTCCAGTTCTGTGTGCAACATTTATGATTTTTTTTTAAATAGAAAAGCAAACCGAGACTGGAATATCGTATCTAGACAGGTTGTTTCTCAAATTCAAGACTTACACAACCTTATAGTTATGCCGACGTTTTCTTTGTAAGAAAACGGCACATCTTTGTCTGAAAATTTTAATTTTTTCATACAAGATGGTGTCTTATCTGTTTTTCATTTGAAGAACAGACATGATGATGTTGACAAGATTATCTTTTCATCATTTATGGCCTCCCAGATCATCAGATGTTACCCCTTGCGATTTTCATATGTAAGAGTACGTACAGATAGGAAATTGAGTTTATATCACGTAAGCCTGCTTTTAATAGGACGCATATGGCGGGAAAGGTAGGTAACGATTTTACTTGATAAACTGTATTTTTTGTTTTAAATGAACTCGGTTAGGCATAACCTTAGGAAAATAGAGACAAGATCGTCTCAAACTTCCACGGAACGTTTATACATAGATTGGCTGTTAAACAAAAACACCATAAAGTCTATCGATTACATGTTTGCCAACTGTAACTCTCTCTCTCTCTCTTTCCCTCTCTTTATGTGCCTCCTTCCTAGATAGGCTGTGTTTGTGTGTGTGAGGCCGGAGCGACAAGAGTGTCACTAATTGACATTATCGCCTCTCCACGTAAGTTACTAAGATGGCGTGCAGTGCTTTACTATTATAATATTTCCAATGGGACTTTAAGCGGTGACCACAATATCTTATTTATGGGCAGCATAGTTCAAATCTAACGCTTGTTTCTCTAGTTGTGTTTTCGAATACGGTTGTTATTATTACCATGTACGGCAGTCTGGAAAGCCCAGTTTTAGCCATCTTGAGGGGCCCAAAAATATTATTTATGATAAACGTGCTGAATTTTTGAAACTATAGTGACATAGTTCGAAATGTGTGTTCTTTTTGCAGATACACAAATATGATTTGCGTTAAACAGTTTCGTCAAAAGAAGAATACTCGTAACTTGCTGCGAGGTAGGGTCGCACCTTAATCGACAGACTTCATACCAAAACCTTCCAGACATAAAACACTTGGGAACAGATATTCCCTAAGACAGTGGGCAGTTACTCGTTTAGTTAGTGTCTCAGCAACCATCTTGTAAGTTGGTACATGTGAGATCACGGTTTCTTCAAGCAGCCTGCCTGATGAAATTGTATCGTTCACCCGTGTGCTTGGTGCTGTTGTGGAACACTGGGTCACGTGCCAAACTTCTGTGCTCCTTGGTTGTCACATACCGAGCGAGGTCAGCACGCTATACTCGTATTCGAGAACACTCCGGTATCCTGATTTCGGTTTTCCATGGATTCCCGAAATCGCTCCATGTGAACGCTGGGATCGTTCCTATAAAATGAAATGGCTTGATTCGTCCCCCCGGCTTCTCCCATTGTGCGCAGTTGTGCGTCGCCGTCTTTAACGACCTGCCTGACCCTCTTTGGTTGTCACAAAATTACGCGATGACTAAGAATACTGACTTATCGCGGGGATAGTTGACAATTCGCTACTCTTCAATATAAACGGTCCGTAACTGACATTCTTAATTCAATTTGTCATTGGTAAGGACAGGAAAATTTCGTGAATTCAATGACCTTGTGATCTACACATTAGAATCAACTATTCTATGCATACTCAAGACACAACTATTTGTCCATTGACTGCTACTCAGTGGAACAGCACACAAAGAATGAGTAGACGGGGCTTAAGGGGCCCGCCTCATGGCACATGTGTTTGTGTGAGTGAGGTATGGTGCTAAGGGCGACGTCGTATGGGCCATACAACGGTGCGTCGCCTCTACGCTTAAGGCGTGCAGTCTTCGCGAAAAAAAAAAAAAAACAAATTTCCTATGGGACTTTAAGTGGTGACCCTGTTGTTTTATTTACGAAATCACTTTACTAAAGTCCAATGCACTAAAGTGGTTTCACATGTATTAGGCTAGTATATTTTCCTCTATAGCAGCCCGAAAACCCCGTTTTAACCCATTTTGACGTGTCCTAAAAGGGGATTTCTAATACGTGTGTTGTCTTGAAAGTACTTAAGGGCAGTCGTCTGAAGTGTGTGTTCTTTACGTAGAGAAACGGCGTGAACACACGTGTATTAGTTTCGGTGTAAAACTTTTTCTTCAAACACGCTGCAGTGTGATTTTATGGCAACGAGGCGGGCCCCTTAAGAATACAAAGGACAATGGAGTCTAGCATGCGGGTCAATGAATACGCGAAATGTTCCTGTCAGTCCCTAGTTATTGACATGTCTCCATATCACTTACTACGGTGCTTTACTGCTAAACATTTGAGATTCGTCCGTAAACGGTTAAACCTAGAATCATACAAGTTGCAGACTGCTACACTGTTAAGTAGAGACCTGAAAAATTCGCGTTTTCTTTTAAGCACAAGCTAGAATTCCACCAACTGTAAGTTTGTGTTACTTTCACAATTGGTCCTTAACTTATTTGACACCTCGTGTAAGTCACTGAGCTAATAATAACAATTTAACTAAATGCAGGCTCATATCACCGTGATAGCGAGCAGCTAATGAACAGCAGCTGTTTGTTTGAGTGCATATATATTCTTGGAGGCTAGCCTACGTATTGGTAAACCCGCGAATTTTTCCGGTCTCTACTGTTAAGGAAACTACACTGGTACGAAAGATTTTTTGCGCTTTTCCACTATCTCTAGCGATGACAATTTGGTCCACGTTCTAATACAATTTTTTGCACGTCCGCAGACCAAGCTGGGTTCGACCAGTGTGGTCGTCAAGGCCCGGAAACCAGCAGGGACCGGGTGTGCGCGCACATTCTAGCCGGGTAAGTAGTTTTTATTATTTATACGCTCCTCCGACTGACAGTCAAAATCTCCTCCCTGCCCCTCCCGCCGCCCACATCTCCTACATCCACGGCGCGGCGTAACCTTCGTTTCCCGCCAGCCCTGCAGGTACACTCCCCGCCACAAACCTCTAGCCCGTCCTTCTCGCTGTACAGTCCGTCCTGCCAACTGATGGATGAGCTCACTTCCCAGGTAACCGTGTGGCATGCAGTTAACCGCCAATAATTACCCTCGTATTACCCGTTCGCCAGCGCCTCATTGAAATTCCCTACAGATAGAGGGAAGCTCCAATCAGGCAGTGTTCCGTGCGTATACATCTTGCTTCCATAAATAAACATCGGGAAAGTAGTACAACAACCACCCTCTTTGTTTGTTCATGCAGAACTACGTGATGATATGTTTAAGAGGAGCCTTCGTCGTTGTCGAGTTTCCACCTTTGACATGTGGGAACAGCGTAGTGATAAGAGCCAGTGTCCCAGGCTTGACAAGAAGCATATCGCCTCTATTCTCAGCGCGCCAAACTGGCGTGCAAGGTTTTCCTTGTAGTCTTTTCCTACGGGACTTTAAGCGGTGACAACATTTTATTTTTGAATAGTATGAAGTAAAGACCAACGCATGCCTCTCGCTTTACACTTGACGAATTCAGGTAATATTTTCGGAGTTACATAATATTAAAAAAGCCGTTTTTAGCCATTTTCAGCGGTCCGAAAATCATGTTTCTAACAAGCGTGCTGAATTTGTGAAATCATAGAAACATAGTTCCAAGTGTGAGTTCTTTTCGTAGATAAACATAATATTAATAAGTTAATCGGTTTTCACGCAAAAAAGAATGTGCGTGAAACGCTGCAACGCCATCCATGCGCCAGTCCCTACCATTTAACGGGTAGAGGCCAGATAATTTCGCTAATTCAATGACCCGCATGCTAGAATCTATTGTCGTATGCATACACGAGCCCCGTCTATTCGTTCATTGTCTGTTGTTCCACTGAGTAGCAGCTAGTGGACAAATGGTCGAGACTTGAGTATGCACAGGATAGTGCATTCTAGCATGCAGGTCATTGAACCCACGAAATTTTCCGGATGTAAACATCTCAAAATATTGAGAAACATCTGTTGAACTCATTATTTCACACGTAGATTGGGCATCTGCGTTCAAAAACAGGATGCAAAGAAAATACCGATCGATAACTGACGTTTATCTAGCAGTTCAAGCTAAAATATAAACGTAAACCGTCTTGGACAGTGGATGGCAGTGACCTTGAAAATTCACAACATTCAAATAATACGGAAAAGGAAACATATTACGGTCCGATAGCTGTCATCTTGAATTTTTATGAAAACTACTACCTTTTTATAAATATTCTGCTTTAGATAATTTGTATTAATTATAGAATTAAACTATATATTTGTATTATATAACCATAAAATAAGAAATAAGAATAAGCTAAAGAAATCTCATTGAAATTGTTCCACTAATACAGTTAGTGGTTCTGAGTTCGAGTCCCGGCGAGTGTAAATGAAAAACGAAATAAGACCCTTTTCACAGCAAGCTGACATGCAAAGTCGGAACAATCTGAAGGGGTATGATGTGGTAGTTGCTTTTTGCATAAATTATTTTAGTTTATATTTTAGAAACTAAGAACAGTTATGACACTAAGCCTATGTAATTTTATCAATATTTCAAATATAAAAGCGACATATAAGAACTTTTTCCAGTTTTTCGCTTCAAATCTGGCATAGTATCGCTGCCCTTGCTACCCCCCGCTTGAAAAATCCCTAACTCGACCAAGTTATAAGCCATTTTGCCCTGCTAAATGTATCTGGGACATGATTCCGCAACACTGTCTAATACAATGTGTAACATATTTTTTATAGTGTATACGTATAGGCTATGTAAAGATACAAAATTCGACTCAGAGCACCAATACTGAATCTTAGTAGGATGGAACATTGACTAAAGGCTATTTGATTAGGTTAACCAAAACCTTTCATTTAATTTACCCTACATGACAACATCTTTAGTTGATTTTCAAGCAGCAAGTAGAGAACAAAGTAAACACCTCGAGACTACCCAACTGTTGGCAGAAGTGGCCGATGTTCGCTAGTATGATTGTCTACTTTTGCTGGAATGGTTGATAATCAGGCCATGTCTGTAAATATGTTTGTAGTTGTACTGAAATAATGTTAGTGTGGGAAACATAGTTTAAAATGACTGTCTTATTTCAGTATACGGTCTACAAACAAACTTAGTAAAATAACCCACAAGCATCTGAGTATAATAATAATAATAATAATAATAATAATAATAATAATAATACTTGTGGTACACTTGTGGTTAATTTGTGGGTGATTTCATTATGCCACATGTGGCCACATGTGGCCACGGGTGCATTCCGAATGTTCACTGCCTGTGGGCTGCTTATCACGATCAGATTTGTACAAGTGGGCAAGTTGATGCTTTCTATTTGGGCATTTGCTCCAGTCTTTAATTATAAATTATTAGAATCCTACAGTTCCTAGAAAGATTATCCCGGTTCTATTTATTCGGGGTCGATCCGGATTTTCACCTGTGGGAATAGTGGACTATGCCGTAGGTCGGCGGGTTTCCTCGGGGATCTCCCGTTTCCTCCACCCCTTCATCCGGACCCCGCTCTTTACTAATTTCAAATCACCCCTCACAAGCGCTGAAAACCTCGTTGCTAAGAGGAGTCGCTAGTAAGATTTCGTCTGTAAATTCAGTATTTGTGCGTAGGCTATACCCGAATCTCCGCAAACAACTGGTCTAAGAGTAAGTTTTTTTTAAAGAAAAATAAATAACTATTATCTATAGACACTGCGATTGACTTTAAGTCCAACATAATGTCTTTAAAGAGCAAAAAAAGTGAAAATGACTGAAGCATGTTTAGACTCTCATCATTCAATCTTCAAAAGGTACCATTATGAGAAAGTGTATCCTGGCATCTTTCGACACGCACAGTAGTACAACGCTGTTGCATATCTTATTCGCGTGCTGTAGAGCCACGATTTTAGGGCGAAAAGATTTTTGCAACATTTGGTTTCAATACGTCATGTTCACATCTGCAGCTTTGCCACATCGTCTGTGATTGGATGGTTTTACTCTCACTTGCCTTATATTATCTTATTCTGATTGGTGCAGTTGAATGAGAAACGTGTCTGAAGAAAGACACGTTGCCAATAACCATGAAGCAGAGGTGTCGATGTATACGTGAGACAAATCTTTCGCGACAAAACCGTGGCCCTAGTTATTGGTCCACAACAAGAACGATCAGGACCTCGTAGCGAGCAGAAGAGGCGTTTTTTTTTTGTTTGAGGCACGGAAACGAAAGCGGTAGGTCGAATCCGTCAAACATCTCATCGCCACTAGACGCAGAGTACTAAACTAACGTGCAGTAATTTCGTTGAAAATCGTTTTACTACGGTATTTTAAGCGATGGCCGATGACCCTGTTATTTTTTTATGTGTAAAGTATGGTCCAATGCAGGTTTATATGATTTTGTTTCACGACTACGGTTGATATTTCCTTAACTACAGCAACGTGAGCAAGTAATTTGAGCACTTTTGAGGCGCTTGGCAGTGCTGTAGTGCCAAAATCGGTACAGGATATACTCACGAGCAAGGTAAAATTGGTACAGGTGTACTCACGAGCAAGGTACGGCCATTTCCTGGTACCATGTCGCTAACGAAAGGAAAGCAGAAGGTATACTATACTAGGCTGAATTAACGAGAGGGTATACGGCGTATACCCGCGTATACCCCCGACTACAGCACTGGTACTTGGTAATCATGTGTTTAGTTAGCGGACGGCATTTTTAGAACCATAGGGACACAGTTTGAAGTGTATTTTCACTTCATGGATAAACGCAGTAAGATAAATATTTAATAGTTATGCATGGAAAAATACTTTCCGTACGACCCTACAGCACGGCTCACGCATCAGGTCCACCAACTCTTAAGGGGAGAGTTCACCGAAGATTTTGATTGTTTAAATAATTTCTATATTTGTACGATATATGGTTTGTTTTGTAGACATACATTGTGTCCCTTTTCTACTATAATGTTAATATTTTAGCTTACGTAGTTTTTACAGGACGGTATGACGATAAAGATTTTCATTTTGTATTTTTTAAAATTTTCAGAAAACTAAAACTTTTCTGTTTCAAATTCATTATTTTTTATAAAAAAAAAATTCGAAATTTTTAAAACACGTCTTGGTGTAGTCTGTAACACTTGTTATGATTATCAAGAGCCTCGCCTGGAGGACGGGCTAGCGACGACGGCAGTGCAATCAGGTCAGTGGTTGCACAAGACAAGGGCCTCAGCGACTCTCCCCACCTGCGCCCAAGTGTGGTAATGTAATGCAAAGTATTAGGGGAATCGAGGTTTGTCTCCTTAAAGCCTTCCAGCCGTCACCACCTCGCCTGGATGGTCCTGGGTCGAGACCTACGAGTGCCGCCGTCCGTCGATAGCCGACACAGTCATCATCAGCATCCGGCACATCGTGTTACGGTGAGGTCTAAGGTGTCCGAAGGGTCACCCAACATAGATTAGAACATTAACATTATTATCTAAAGAGCCGCTTCCTCCTACCTAAATTATGTAACATATCTTTGTAGTATTTCTGTAATATAAATCATGTAGAGTAAAGCCACCGTAATTATATTAACATATTTCATTTAACCGTAACCCTCACCCTTAACTTAACAGCTTAACTAGTTTCAGTATTAAGTGCCTACCTCTAACTACAGCTACCCAACCACTTTAAATTTAGCGTAAAATGGCTTAAAATATTCATTTTGCAGCACACCGTTCTTCAATGGGAATTATTTCATTCTCTAAATGAGTTGGGTTTCCTTCCTAGTATTAAACCGTTTTATACACATTTGAACGTTGACATGTCACTATACAAAAACTATGAAAGCTGAAAAAAATTTCATTGCAGTAAAAAATAGTCACGCTATATGCCTACAAAAAAAAAACATAAAAATTACTAAAATAATTTAAATTTTCAGTGAAATATCCTTATAAGGAAAACTATTCACCAAGGCAGGTCGGTACAAATAACTTTTCGGCGCCCCCTTACCATTTCATTTTTAGGCTCCAGTTTTCGTTGTTATCCGTATGTTATTCTTTATCAAAGAATTGCAATTTCTTAGAGGAACTTATAAACATTTTTAAACATATACTTAGAACAATATCAAAATAGCTGACCTCAGTTTGACGCCTCTAGCCAGCAGGCTCTAGTAAGGCCGAATTCTATCACCTCTTGTCCCACCATCTCTAGACGCAAAGAGCTTTACTACCCCCCTCCCCAACACCTCATCGAACACTTCTCATAAGCGCTAACCAAAATCTCTTCACTACACTTCCCATACGATACCAGTGCATCACAGACACTCCGTGACAATTTCGTTAGCACGAAATCCACACTCTAATAAGGTACTTGTACCGAATATGGCCCGCTTATGGTTCACAAATCAAGTGTGCCTAAGTCATTAAATATGCTACTAATTTAACACATGGATAATGTAAGATAGATATTTATGGATGGTGTATGTTCGTACTAGAGACTAGTGTGTATAGATCCCACATATGTCTACTAGTGGGCCATATTGAGAACTGGGCCATATTCGGCACAGGTACCTTACATATTTTCATTTATAAACGGTTCTTCGAAATCGTAAACTGTACAATAAGCAAAAAAAAATCTATACTACAATGGCATTACGACTTTGGATTAGAGAAAGTGAAGGCATTCCTTATAGTAAAGTATGTGTGTTTCGAATAAAACTCCACATATGAGAAAACTTAAGTTAACTACACAAACACATAAACGATATTATTTTCTTTACACTTTCACTTATTTTTACTGGCTAACACATAAAATACGAAACAATCAGTGGCAGCTGTGAGTGAACACCGGAGTACGTTGAGACTGCTCACCACACTTCATCCAAGTACCTACGTGGTAGGCCGAACATTTTGTTTTCTCATGTAAGGGCGCTCTGCGCCGAAAAATTCATAATTTTATAAATGCATCAAACATTGTCCAACTCTTACACATAACATATTTGTAATTTCCAATAAATAAAATATTTTAGGTTCCATAGTTTCGTAGTCAACAAGTGCACGTTAAAGTAGCGATTTCACTAGTTTCACTACTTATTTTTTTTTAAATACAGGTACAAAAGATATGCAAAAATTTAGCCACATTCAAGAATTTTTTAAAAATACAGTCAATTTCCTATGTGAAATTACAAAGGTGTCATTCTGTAGCTTAACACATATTCTTTCGCTATTAATTATTTCGTTCGTGTTGTTTGAAAAGTTTTGGGTAAACAGCAAAAATATTGAAATCGCTACTTTGATCTGCATTTATACGAGAACTATGAAAACGAAAAATATTTTACTTGTCGGAAACTACTATTAATGTAACATGTAAAGAGTCGGGCAATGTTTGGTCCAATTATAAAATTACGAATTTTTCGGTGTAGAACAGTCTTTAACTCTCAGAGACTGAAGGGCAAGGTTTGAGTTTTGTATTGTTATAATTCTTAGGTCAACAGGTCTCTGTGATTTATTAAAACATGAAGGCAGTCATGCTCTGGCGGCCGATAAAATACTGCTTTTTATAGGTGCAACACAACATTTTGCACCTGCATTGCATCTAGTTGCGCTGTAATGGAATTACTAAATACGAACACACAGTACAAGAGGTAACGTAATGAAAACAAAATGGTTGTAAATATGCCTCTATCAAATATATCAACATAAGTACATTTGCATGGTAGCAGGGCTGTAGCCAGGATTTGTGTTGGATTCACGAATATTGGAATGTAATTAAGTAATCCCATTCTCCTTAATTAAATGAGGGGTCCCGGGGTCCTCCCCCGGAAAAATTTGAATTTTCAAAGTGCAAAATGATGATATTTAAGCAGTTTCCAAAAGGTAAAAGGGGTGTGGACCCAACGGACCCCTCTCCTCTGGCTACGTCCTCAGTTCCAACTGTGATTAGAAGTGCAAGTGAGGACCCGTTTTACTTGCTCTACACATGCGGTGCACTGCGTTCGTTCAAATAGCAGGCAGCGATATTTAATCGGGGCGCTAGAAGCATTGCAGATTGCAATACATTTGTTAACACACCATGCTTGAACTCAGTGCGGATCCAGACTATCTTTTTTGTCTCTTTCCCTCTCTCCCTCTCTTTCTCTCTGTATATGTGTGTGTGCGCGTGCAGAACCAAGGGGGCGATTAAATATAGCAACGCAATCTTTGCACCTGTTGCGTCTTAATTGCGGTATGGTGAAATTAAACAGGCACTGTACGCACACAGAGAAGTGCAAGAGGTCACATGATGGGTACAAAATGGTACCTATTGAATAAGCGCATGTCAAGTCAATTAATTTTGTTTGCGCATGCACAACTAAAAAAACGTGGTGTCTATTCAATTCCAACGGTGACAAGAGGGATAAATGCAGACGCACTTTACTAGCATTGCACCTGCGCAGCGCTGCGTCGCTGTAAATAGCAGGTACCGGTAGTGATCGGGGCCCAAGAAGGCAAAAAGGATGGGAAAATGAATTTGTCAGGTCACAATTTTGCTGACGAAGGTTTGGATTTTCGGTACCGTAATTGTGGTATGAGAGGAATATTGAAACGTTTCATCAAAGTTTCACAAAGGTTACAGTTGCCCACGGCGTAACCAGGTTCTTAAAAGGTCACGAGTCTTATTTAAATTTAAATAAAACAACTTTTGGTAATAAGTTCACCATATCACGACCACTGGTATTCTCATACCACAGCTGCATTCGTCAATCGAGTTGGTGACTCACACACTCCAACTATCAGCTCAAAACTAGCAACTCTTTAGGTCGGAAAGCTTACCCTTACCTGAAAGATATTTCTGCGAAGGCTCCTTGAAACCAGGTGCTAACAAAAATGATGTATCTCGGACATTATAGAACAATTTTTCGATCTAATGTAGAAACGTGCAACATCACATATTTGTGACCAGACCAACCACAGTTACACTGACAGCTTTGTTCATGAATTGTCGAAAATCCTACAACTCAAAAGAGTATATCTGGACGTCAGAGAGGCATATGCTGCTAATTAACAGTTTATAGTTCTCTACAAACGAAGATCACAAATGAGGTCAGTGAGCCAGTACAGCATGTAGGGAAGAAACAATTGCGCTAGTATTTGTCACACACACTGCTCTTGAGGTTCTTGAAACCCATACTGACTCGGCTCGTGACACATTCCCATTCTTAAGATAGTTCATCCAATAAAAGACTAATACATTTTAGGGTCATCGTAGATAACCAGATGGTCCATGTGGACAACACTGGACTCATCCGCCCTTGAACAGTGACAAACACACATGAAATATCACATAGTTTATATCTTTTTTAAAAACCTTCTTAACACCTTACCAGCAATTTTGGAATTTTTGGGCAATATTCCTTTTCGTCTTTGAGTGCTGAACAATCACACCAATTGTCCTTTAATAACGCTCATCTGGGGTTCTTCAGTCTTTGTTTGTTTTTATAACATTGTTGCAGATTCATCGGTGATGCTGACTGAATAATGCATCTTAACAAGTTTCTTTACATAATTTACACACATATTTAGGGATGCTCACTGATTCTTCCATTGGTTGGCCTGTCCAAACAAAAGGTCGCAATGGTGGCGGAGTTCTCTTCCAAAAAAAAAAAAATATTCTCGAAGGTATTAGTTGCTTCTGAACGATTTTCCAAGATAAGTAACGGCAGTTGGAGCCTCAGCCCTACTGGTTATCTGAAACAAAGGTATAGAATTACTGCTCCAGGATACAAAAATCTCTCGACTAGCTATTCCATATATCCCACTGACGATGCAGCATGCGTTCGAGTCTTTTTTACTCCCAAATCTGTGTTCCCTCTGGGAACAGTAAGGATTTGAAGTTACACTGTAAGTCCCAACAGAATAAGACCGACTACAGTCCTCGCGAATGTAGGTATGTTCCACAAGTGGATCGATCACAGTGACGGCTTCTTTCCAGTTGGAAAAATGATGACCTGCATTTGATGACATAGTTCACCAGTAGAAACCGACTACTTTTCTCTCTATCTGGTAGGAAAAGTGACTAGAATATTGTTACAGTTAGAACAGCATTAGGAGATTTTAATTTTGAAGTAAAAATTACATATTACTAACTAAGCCATTTAACTAAAATTTTAGGCCTCTAGCTATAATTACACTGTCTGTTACTATGTACAAATATGTACTTACAAAAAAAAAAAAAAAGGCACTGTGATAAAAAAATATTTGTCCATACAAACAGTTCTGCTATAAGATCCCGTTTCTCTCTGTCCGGAAAGCCTACCAGCCTTTCCTTACTCCTCTTCATGATGTATCCTGGTGTGCAAACGCACTAGTTTTTATAGCTATGTGACATTACCAGGAAGTATTTTAAGTATGTATGCTCAAATTGTAATCTATAAAGCACTTAAATGTTTTTATTATTTACTAGCAGTCCCCCGCGTTTTTGCTCGCGAGTATTATTCGTAACTGATAATATTTACTTTAATTTAAAAACCTCCTTGTACACAAGATTGGTACTTCAGTCATCAAGTGTTAGAATGTACAAGCGGCTAGTTGAACTAATTCTGCAAACAGGATAAGTAGCTATAGCTGTCCACGCGAAAAGCAGTCTTAAGTTTGTCCCTGCCACTAACAGCGAAATTTTTTTTCCTAACCTACCCTAACTACTAAGTTACCTGTGTGAGGCCCGGGGAAGGAGCGGGACTAAGCGCGTCTCAGGGCTGAGCCCCATACGCCTACTAGGGGGAGGTTTCATGCAGAGGAGGCATGCATCGCGGCAGAGAGGGATTGGGCAGACATGGCCGCAATTGGGGCCATGTCTACCTCCCTAAGTGTGCCTATAGCTAAGCCATAATCTAAGAAGAGAGAGGGAAAAACCGGCATAGTACCGTAAAAACCCTCTCGACAGAATAGGAGTGTAACCACTCAGCAGTTACATGCATTAAAAATAAAAATGGCACTGGAAAAGTAGGAAGGTCCAGG
>PNEQ01109148.1:0-13064 GCA_003012365.1 Medauroidea extradentata
TGTAATACTACATCTTTACAACTGTACATTGCACATGTGGTAATACTACATCTGTACAACTGTACATTGGACATGTGGTAATACTACATCTTTACAACTGTACATTGCACATGTGGTAATACTACATCTGTACAACTGTACATTGCACATGTGGTAATACTACATCTGTACAACTATACATTGCACGTGTGGTAATACTACATCTGTACAACTGTACATTGCACATGTGGTAATACTACATCTGTACAACTGTACATTGGACATGTGGTAATACTACATCTTTACAACTGTACATTGCACATGTGGTAATACTACATCTGTACAACTGTACATTGCACGTGTAGTAATACATCTGTACAATTGTACATTGGACATGTGGTAATACTACATCTGTACAACTGTACATTGGACATGTGGTAATACTACATCTTTACAACTGTACATTGCACATTATGTAATACTACATCTGTACAACTGTACATTGCACGTGTAGTAATACATCTGTACAACTGTACATTGCACATGTGGTAATACTACATCTTTACAACTGTACATTGGACATGTGGTAATACTACATCTTTACAACTGTACATTGCACATGTGGTAATACTACATCTGTACAACTGTACATTGGACATGTGGTAATACTGCATCTTTACAACTGTACATTGCACATGTGGTAATACTACATATTTACAACTGTACATTGCACATGTGGTAATACTACATCTTTACAACTGTACATTACACATGTGGTAATACTACATCTGTACAACTGTATATTGCACATGTGGTAATACTTCATCTGTACAACTGTACATTGCACATGTGGTAATACTACATCTGTACAACTGTACATTGCAAGTGTGGTAATACTACATCTGTACAACTGTACATTGCACATGTGGTAATACTACATCTGTACAACTGTACATTGCACATGTGGTAATACTACGTATGTACAACTGTACATTGCACATGTGGTAATACTACCTCTGTACAACTGTACATTGCACATGTGGTAATACTACATCTGTACAACTGTACATTGCGCATGTGGTAATACTACATCTGTACAACTGTACATTGCACATGTGGTAATACTACATCTGTACAACTGTACATGGCACATGTGGTAATACTACATATGTACAACTGTACATTGGACATGTGGTAATACTACATCTGTACAACTGTACATTGGACACGTGGTAATACTACATCTTTACAACTGTACATTGCACATGTGGTAATACTACATCTGTACAACTGTACATTGGACATGTGGTAATACTACATCTGTACATCTGTACATTGCACATGTGGTAATACTACATCTGTACAACTGTACATTGCACATGTGGTAATACTACATCTGTACAACTGTACATTGGACACGTGGTAATACTACATCTTTACAACTGTACATTGCACATGTGGTAATACTACATCTTTACAACTGTACATTGGACATGTGGTAATACTACATCTTCACAACTGTACATTGCACATGTGGTAATACTACATCTTTACAACTGTACATTGCACATGTGGTAATACTACATCTGTACAACTGTACATTGCACATGTGGTAATACTACATCTGTACAACTGTACATTGCACATGTGGTAATACTACATCTGTACAACTGTACATTGCACTTGTGGTAATACTACTTCTGTACAACTGTACATTGCACATGTGGTAATACTACCTCTGTACAACTGTACAGAGAACATGTTATCCACATTAAGGGAGTGAAAAACACCTGTCAGTGTTATGTTTATTACTTCTGTAACATGGACACAAGAAGCAGCAAGCATGACAGACGTATTTATCTACCCCTGCGTCAAGTGTCGCTGCTCAGCTACAAATGGCCCTTCAATGTTGCATACATCCATGAAGAAATTAAGTAGCGTAACCCTGTAGACGCGACCACACGTACTAACATTTGAGTAATGCGGGTTGCTGGCAAGTAAAGCGTAGGCGTATCCCAGCCGTAAATCAGCGCTACGACGTCATGAGGCAGCTGAGGTACGTGAGGTCTGGTGTCAACAATTATGTACCTTGTACGAACCTAGAGGGGCTAGAACCCGGCTCCCGCGCTGGAAGACTATTGGCCGTCCACTTTACTAGCGCGGCCCGTACACACGCACGCGCGCACACACACACACACACATATATATATATATATATGTGTGTGTGTGTGTGTGTGCATATATAAGATTAGACTGAAAATAAAAATTATGAAGATTAGACTGAAAATAAGAATTATGATAAAAAAAGTGTGTATAAAATAAAATAACATGTTCCAGTAGCCTACATCAACAAAAAATATAAAACCAGAAACTGAAATAGATAAGAATAAGTTTCGAGATAGAACAATAAATCAATGTGTTGAGTTTGGCGAGCTGATAACCGCAGCTGGCGCTGTTTGTAAACAGAGAAGTTACCGGCAGAGCAGAGCTACAGCTGGTTTTACACGGCGCAATGTACATACAATTTACACGCAATATTCTGATCTTGTATTGCAGCTGAGACACACGATTCTGCGAACATCACACGTAATGCAAGCAGCGTTGAGCTAGCAATGTGATTGGTCATTGTCTGAAGTAAATTTACACGCGTAGGAACCAAATAACAAACACCATGCATGGACACCGGAGTGTTTTTTACGACTTTTGGGACGAATACAAAACATTCCAGTCGTCTGTCACAAAATCACCAAACTATCACAACAAACATTTGCGCGAGAACGCATTAAAGGTTGTGGCCACGTCTGTATCGGAAGTCCGCGGAATCACTGCCACAGAAGATATCATAAACAAGTACCTGCATGGTTTACAATTATACTCATCTTCGTCAATAAACATTACCATCATTGCAAGTGTACATCTATTATATAATACCGCGCGCCTTTAGATTATCCATTTGTACTAATCTTTGGCGGGAAAAAACAGATAGCATGTATATTGCATGGGGAAATTCTGCTGTGTGAAATGGACTGTGAGAGATTTAAAGTAATTATTGCACTAGTTATTGTGCGCAAGGAGCTGCGCGAAAAATATATTGCATCGTGTAAAAGCAGCTGAAGGATATGCAGAAACCATAATGTAAGGCCATAGTGTCAGCTGCAAGACAACATTATAATGTATAATATAGTTAGTTCAGTATAAAGAGAGCACTAACATTTGAAAAAAATCACTAGCAGTTCCTGCGTACTATTTAACATTAACAATATTTTCCTTACTACTGTAGTTGTACAGTTGACAGCAATTTCTGGACGTAGTTACATGTATTTGATACTTAAATACAATTCTGAAATAAAATTAACAAAAACCGACATTTATATTTTATATCATCAGCTAACTATTTTATCGAACAATAAATGTTTCTACTGACTGCATAATTTATCTTACAAGTGTAAACATAAAGTGACGGGTCCAGAGAGGGTAGACATTTCTCGTTGTTTGTCGTTACACGCGGAAATATACAAGTTGGCTTAACGCAGAACATTAGCATGGCTTTTATTTCAGTGTTCACTATAATATCCCGAACTGCCTATATATAAGTTACTCAATCCGTCCTCTATGCTGTACTACGATATGTACCGTTAGGCCACGGTCGTAGAAGAACAGGTCTGGACACTCGTCTATCTACCAATGTATTTTGCTTGCCCCTTTGTTGTTTGGCTGTAGTTCGTCTAGTTACCGAGAATATTGTGTTTTATTGGTGCTACTATCAGGGAGGTCGAGCTCAAACTCCGCCCACTTTTTTCCAGTGTTTACATTATAAAGTAAATAAAGATTGCTGAAGCCATACTTTAGGATTGTGAGCTAAGAGAGTATTTCATAAATTGATAAAAAAAATACGTTTTGATAAAAAGTGAGAGAGAAGTGGGCGGAGTTTGAGCTCGACCGCTCTGATATTAGCGCCAAACACTCACAATATTCTCGGTAACTTGGTGAACTACAGCCAAACAACAAGGAGGTCAAGTTTCCAGGCGAGTGTCCAGACCTGTTCTTCTACGGCCGTGCGGCAGACACAGTATATAGTATTTCTATATCTTCGATATTTTGGCAAGTCAAGGCAAACAACGTTATTCCCTCGCTTGTTAAGTACGTCATATGCTCTCTCTCTCTCACCCCTCTCTCTCCCTCTACCCACTCTCTTTATATATATACACATATACATACACACAACACATACGTGATTATAAACCACAGTGGTTTAAAGGTCATTGTCACGGTATCACACACCCAGGAACTGGACCGGGTGAAATGTGAGAGTGCAATCCCGCATCACTTGTAGTGTTTGAAAGTACCCAAGTTGGCAATATTCTAGCAACAAACAATGCTGAACTGTTCAGTTGCAAAGCAATACTCGTCACCTTCACATTGTTATTGTTCTATAGGAAACTCTTACAATATCTGTCTAGTTTGTATTTACAAGAAGAAACACTTGACATTTAATTATATGCTTAACTTGCGTTTATAAGGCCAATATGTGAACCATGGCTATACACTACAACTACCTCTATATTTAAACCAGAACATTGACTGACATATCAGGACATTCATATGTATGTTCTACTAGGCGTAGTAAAACACAAACAGGGACTTTTTACAAATTCGACATCTAGGATGGTGGAAATAAATTAAATATATTTGTTGGACGACTCGTCCATACATCTGGAACACGGCGGCTGTCGCAGATTTTTCTCGAGATAACACACTCATAGAAGTGCGTACTAAGAAATTTGAGGATATTTGACGTGAAGCTTGTTTTAGATTAATCCTCTATATCTACTGAATTCTTCGAAATGTGCAATGCTTCTTATTTATTATCACGTAAACATCCAAAATTAATTTTAAGAATTTTTTTCCTTTTTGTTAAATTTAATTGAAGTCCTAAAATACGAAAAGGGGAGATTTATTTAAGAATCGTTAGCAAATCTCGAACACGAATGGCAAATAAACATAGATACAACTATTTTCCTTTCCGGAATGCGTGTATGTTCTATGATCGTTGTCAACACGCAATGCTGTTATTTGTTCTATTCTGTCTGATTGTGGGGTTTTCTGCTTCTCGGGAACATTTCTCAGTGCAGTGAGGGTTGTCCAGAACAATGGCTCAGAACTCCCAGTACTCGTATATAGTACATACACGTATAGAAATGTCGAGCAGTCTAAGACAACCACGCATGAACGTATGTGTTGTGATAGGCATATTCTCTATGTAAGTAGCGCTTGCCTCTAGGTTGGCTGGGACTTTGTGAAGTAGCGGTATATATAGTGTGTGTGTGTTGGCAACACCGCGCCGCCCGCCAGTTAACGCAACTGTTTCGTTACTCATTTGTTTGCTGCGGCTCGCACATGGCTGCTTGGAAACAAACTGGAAGGCCACGCGGTTGTAAACATAATGAAGGTTGTAATTAACGTGTCAGAATGATTTCAATTTGTTGTCGCTCGTCTGGTCTGCACAACAAGTGTGGTGTTGTACCCTGTACTGCACCGAGCTGTCTAGGTTCTAGTTCACACGTGTCTCTGTACTCGTACCAACGTCAACATATTTCAACGTATTTAAATAATGTACGCTGTATATTTTGTGAATATTTGAATGTATACATGTAATGAAGTTGTCGGTGTTAGTGGCTGGTAACTAATAAATCACTAGTAGTAAACTACTCCTATGAAGGCGAGAGAAGCACATATGTATATACCTACCAAACAACTTAAATCGTATTTGTATAGTTCTTAGATTCTGACATCTCATTTCTGGCTACCACCAACGTCGTGGTAGTTCTAGTCGCTGCTTTCAACAGAGTTTAAATGAAATCCAGTTGTTTGTTTACACCCAAACCCACACACTCACATACGTACATATACGCACATATTAATATACAAGCAATTAGCAGTCGTACATTTTTCTGGGCCATAGATAACGCAAAAGCAGGCATTTTCCGTCAGTACGAAGTTGCACAGACAACCATAAGTGAGCATGTTTGAAGTATGCTCTCTCTGAAGCGAGGTGCTAGTCTAGTGACAGAGAGGATGATCTGACTTAGCACAGCGGAGTGTCAACACAGCTGTATTGCGGGCTGCACGTATATAGGCGCATGAGAATGTGAAGTGTATTACACGGCTCACACGCAGAATAGAAATGTGACCACTTGTGTTGTCCCTGCAACTTTGCACCTTGTCATTTTCTGACACATTTTCACTAACCATTCTCGTCGCCTACCATCCGTGTGGTTCAGATATCTAATTCCAGTTAATCCTGTGTGTGTTTGTGTGCATGTGCGCGCGCGTGTGTGT
Organism: Medauroidea extradentata; assembly: GCA_003012365.1. Lineage (NCBI taxonomy): Eukaryota > Metazoa > Arthropoda > Insecta > Phasmatodea > Phasmatidae > Medauroidea > Medauroidea extradentata. The sequence goes on from PNEQ01109148.1 coordinate 6,319, forward strand.
AAACCACTGACAGTCCAGGTGTGCTGTGATTGGCCGAGAACCTGTGACCAGTAAGGGACGATGTTTCTTTCAGTTGGTCCACTGTGTCTTCGTCTTGCGAATTGCGAAATTATTGTGCAAACTGAATACTTTTGATAAATATTATCCCGATAATAGTTCAGACAGCATGATTGTTAAATTATATTTGATTTTGGAAATACGCCATTGCTCGTGATTAGCTGATCAAACCCGTGTTGAATGACACGAAAACGAATAGGAAAAAACCTATGTAAAACGTTCACAAAAATATAAAAAGCAATCCCAGAATAATTCTGTCTTTTTATTAAAAAAAAAAAAAAAAAGACAGAATTCCTGTGGGATTGCTTTCATATCTTTGTGTGCGTTTGATATTATTTTTTTTTCTTGTTCGTTTTCGTACTTTGTCATTCTACATAGGTTTGATCAGCTAAACATGAGGAATGGCGTATGTCCACAATCCAATAAAATGTAATTGTAAACTCCCATTGCAACAAACGTTTAAAAATCTCAGCATGATTGTGTTTGACAGGTAAACCCATTTAAATGAAAACAAGGCACAGATGTGGGAGAGCTGTTTACATTGCCAAGATAAGATATCACAATTATTGTAACAATTACGTAACAATTAACTGTACTGGAATTTCTGACCCGTGATCTGTATACGTTGACATAACATTTAAAGTTTTAAATGTTTGTAAATGAATGCAAGGCGTTTAGACGGGTTGTCTTGTGTTTACATTGCAGACGTCTCTCATTCTGATGTTTTGTACTACATTTTACAGTTGGTATTATCGGTTTTTCTCTCGCAAGTTGTTTGCTTGGTTCTCTGTGTTTTGTTAAGGGTTGGTGCTGCTTTCTGGTGGCGTGATAGTTGTTCTGCTTAACTGCGGGTGGAAGACAGCTTCTTCTTTAACCAACTCAAGTACGGATGTCTTGTGTGCCCGTTATGTTGTCGGTAATAAACGTCGATGGAAGCAAGATTATTAGCTTCATTGTGAATTCACTTTCATAGTTAACGGCCGTGTTTTTCTAACGTTACATTGTGTATTTCTGAAACTATTAACTGAGCACTTGCGCCGGAATTATGTTAACGTGTATTGAACTGAGCTAGGTTATGGTATGTGTCACCAAGACTTGCACTACATTGTACTATAGTGTTTCTGATTTTCCGTTACGCTGATGTTACGTTTGCGTTGTGTACGACGTTACGTGATCAGAGTACGACGCTTGCATGGCTTACCAAGTGTAGACAATATGGCTTGGCTTCTACGCTATGTTGGTGAATGTTGAACATGTCTTGTCTCTCTGTCTACGGGACTATGGACTACAGCGTGTGTCGGCCCAGATTGAAGACGTATTGTTTATAACTGCTCAAGAAATCCTTGTATTCAACGAAGAACTTGGATATTTGTTTCTTTACTTTGTTATTTGCCACACAATATATCTGTGTCAGCTCCGGCAAATGTGTTTCAAGGTTACCTTCACATACATGGCCTCCGTTTTTTCGATATTTTGGCAAACACTTGGGGTCCATTTTAGTTACACTGTATCGGAGAAAAGGGGATATTGTCAACCCCCGAGTGTAACAGGATGTTCCTCAGCAGTTAGTATCATTAAACATTCGCTGCTAAAAGGACATTGTATAGTCACAGCAACATTTATATGACAGTAAGCGTGACTAAGCGAGGCTGAAAGGTCCCGCTCTGATTGGCTGACGAAGTGAGTGAAGGGCGGGGCTTACTGGCAACGTGGTGCTGGTTCATTCACAGTTATATTATAACTCGTTCAGTGACGTCAGTGATTGTCATTATTTGTCCGAGACCACACTATCTTTCCACGTGCTCTGTAGTTCTCCGTGCCGTGGGACAGTGTTAGTTACTTGTATGCATTGTGGTGGTAGGACAGTCGACAATGAAGCTCGACCAAACTACGACCCCTGCAAGTCACCCATATCACGTCCTACCTGGTCTCGTGGGCCAGTTTGCTATCAACTTACAGCTAAGACTCGAGCATATACAGCACAGTGCATGACGTCACACTTGCTATGAGAGACAGATGGTCGTGGCATGTGTTGACATCAGCAGTAGGACATCCAGCAGATCGAGCCAACTCGTAGCTCGCTTTACGAGGCAGTATCGGGCCCGTTCCAACGAGCAGGCCCTCACTACTGCCTCGATACTGCCTCGATACTGCCTTCGTACTGTCTCGATGCTGGCGCGCACTTGCGATCCAATTAGGCAGCGAGGACTTGATGAACGCAATTAAAGAGCGAGGGCGCCGCACATCTAACAGGGACTTACCTCGCGTCTTCTTCCATAATTACCGCTCGCCGCGCGCCATTGCTTATTTATTGCTAATTGGTTGAGAGAGCAGCAACGAGGGTGAGAGGGTGCGTGGTTCAGATCCCGACTGGCTGAGAGATGCTTGAGCCAGGAGAGATGGGTGTATGTGTTTGTATGGCCAGTGTAAGATGTAGCTGACTTCACTGTGAAACACGTACGAGTTGAGCTACCACACTTCATACCAACTGTTAGACGATACAGGACCTCTGGAAACAGTCGGCATTACCAACACATCAACACGAAACATAGAACTGTCTCGTGCAGCAAAACGTCAAGACTTGGACGAGCGCACAGCATAGTGTTGAGACCGTTGTAAGATTGAACAGTAGTAGGAGACATATTATAACTCGTGTCGTAACAAGCTGACTGGACGACCAATGACATATGTCACCGACTACGACCTATGACAAATGAGAAGAACAAATTAGACCAATGACGAAGAAAAAGCCAGAGGTAAGAAACAAGTCAAATGGGAACATGAAGTGTCAACGAAGACACAATTCCTAGTTAACGTCGTCACATTCTTAGTTGTCAAGCAAGTGATCGTGCAAGATAGACGAGAAGGAACCATCTAGTAAGAGAAACATGTACACACGAGATTCATGACAAGTATTCACTGTAGTTGCAAAGTGCAGTATTCTCTGTCCAGCTAGTTGCAAGTGTAAGCGTGGATGTGAGTGTCTCGCAGTCCCACAACTTGCTAGCTCAACACTCGCTATAATTGTACTCGTAAAGCTGCATTTCAACAATGAAACATTCATACAGTTACTCATATGGAACTAAGTCTAATACTATAATTTATGTGCAAGGGGAATCACTAATTATATGAGGATGTAGAAAACTGCATGTTGTTAGCAGCTTGCACGGAAAATATTTTACATTTGAGGTTGTGCTCTGGCCATGAGGCCAACTGTACGGCGGGCACAGAGGTAGGAGCATATCGCAATTGATCTACGCGAGGAGTAACTTGCGAGTCAATTATCAGTCATTAAAACGTTTTATAATTCATGGTAGATTAGCTTTCACCTTCCCCCCTACTTGGGTCACGTGGTTTACACAGAGCATTACCTTAGGATGATAGTGTAGACAATGTTCTATGTAAGGCGTTAGTTTGAAATAAACAACAGTATCAATATAACATATTACACAATACATGTTCTTGTTACAATTTGTAAGTAATGCAGCAGCTATTGCCTGTGGCTTTGCCCGCATGTATTGTACACATATTATGTTATAAAACTGAGATATTTTGAATATACATTTAGGAAACAAAATGTACATTGCTTTAATTTCTTCCCCATGAAAAGCAATTTATGGACACAAAATTACATGGAGTTTATAAATTGTAAGTATGAAATATTTAATTCAATACAGGCAAGGCCATTTTATTAAGTGTGTGTAATAAGTAAGAGCAATAAGCGCTAACATCGCGAAACATTGTAGCGACTGGCCTTAACAGCCCCAGGAGCAAACACTATCATTGTTCAGTTGGCCAATGTTGGCAGAAGCGGCCAACGTTCGCTGGTATGATGGTCTGCTATTGCTGGAATAGTTGCTAATCAGGCCATGATAATTTTAATGTAGGCAACTTTGTTTAAAAAAACTGACATGTTTCAGTCCACAGTCCACAAAATGACTTAGCAACCTAACAACAAGCATCCGAGTATAATAAGAATTCTTGTGGTACACTTGTGGTATACTTGTGGTACACTTGTGGTTAACGTGTGGGTGATGTCATTACACATCATGTATGCCACATGTGGCCGCGGGTGAGTTCCGAGTGTTTACTGCCTGTGGGCTGCTTATCACGATCAGATATGCACAAGTGGACCAGCTGATGTTTGCTATTTCGGAGTACTATTATGTTGCATCTGCTCAGAAAAGCCACATGAAATGTTCACAAAACCCAACACCTCAACAAGAGGGTGACCACACAAGTTATGTTCAAGAAGTGGAGACTTTAAAAAGAGCCGTTTCCTGATGGGTTGAATGAAGATCTCAGAACACTAATCATTGTGCACAGAATTGTAATTTAACTCCATGTCGTTCTGATATTTTGGCAAAATACTCTTTTAAATTCGATTTTCAAGGAAGAATATTTTCCTAAAGAATTGTGTTCTGCTGTAGAGCGCCTCACGTTTAGACTGCAGTACAGAGATATGTGGACATTCACTCTCTGTTTCCATAAGCATTGTCCTTGTCTCGGCGCGCGCTCTTGCCAAAAATCCAAAATACCTCATATTGTAACTTCAATCTTAGAATTGTCTCGTATTGTACAGCATCGGAACGCGCTACGAATGATGTATTTGTTTAATAATTTACACGATTATAAGGGATTAAAAAATTAATAAAAGAAAACTTTGTACTTACATTGTTTTCTGCATAGTTAAATATATCACATCATAACATAAGAATTAATAGCAAAACAGTATTTTAACTTGTATGATACTTAACTTAATATATCAGGAAACCAAATAAAAAATCAGAAGATTAAAATTTTTCTTTTTTAGTTAAATATAATTTTTCCTGACCTTAAAAGGCCATGATCTTCCATTAATTTTAAAAAAATTGCAAATAACTCGAATAATTATTAACCAAATGCATTGAAAAAATTTGAGACTATGTTCATTCAGTCATACGATACACAATTTTGTCAGAGCGTTTTTAAACAATAATGTACCGTTTGCTAGAAAAAAACATTATTTTGCTTCATTTTGGCTTATTTCGATAACAAACTTTGTAATATTTCAAGGGCAAAAATCTAAAAATCTGTTCGGTGTATTGCAACAGAAAAATGAAGATACAAATGATGACACGTAAGTGTTAAAACTGCCAGAATGAATTTGTTATACATTAATTACTTTACGCTGTAATAAATACTGTCGTCTCTTATCTGAAACTAGCCCAGGACTGCAGCCGTGTCTCGTGGTCACGTGATCTGTTGTGTCCAGTCACTGACTCCGAGCAAGAAATTCGTTAATGTGTAACAATTATTTGTATGGAAGGTCAAACATGCCAAAACACACTATATAGGTAGGCTACTAAGTGGTGAGTGAAATGTCGTGTCGAACATATTCCAGTATTTTTCACACGCGTACTATTAACGCAATTAAGGAAGCTTTTATATTCCAAACAAACCATTTACACTCTTAGGAAGAAATAACAGCACCGTGGCACATTTAACTAACTTGCAAAGTGAAACTGAAAATGAAAGGCAAGCAAAATTCCCCTAAATAAATATAAGGCCATGATATATAGTTTTTGCTCCATATGCTATAGTTTTTTGTTTATTGAAAATGCATTAATACTAACTGCACTTATAACTAATTATATGAATTTTACTCTCAATAACAATGTAGGTAATAATTTGGATCAATTAAATATTAAAATGAGCATTATACAAATCGAAAGAACTTATAATACAAAACTTCTGGGTGTTTACAACGATTATTTGTATAGTTGGCTATAATAAATAAATATTGTATAAAAAAGAACAAAAAGTGATTTAAGAATAAGTTACCATTACACTGCTATGTATGAAAGAAGTAACTTTATGGGTGTTAACTTATATACTAGATTATAGCAAGTTAAAAAAATGTAACTGTAAGGGATTTGAAAACTAAATTTATAAGAGTTCTTCTGGAAAACGCTTATTATAATGATAATGATTTTAATGAGTAGAGTAGTTGAACGTGTAACGTTGATTTTAAATTTATTAAGCTATGAAATTGTAGTATTTAAGTATTTTTAATATGTGCATGGTAAATTGTGCTGTGTGCAAGAATGTTTCATAGTGCAACGTATTTTTTGTTTCTGTAATACGACAAATCCTGTGTACAAATATAATTGTCGTTATACTGTGTATCTAGTTAAGTATGGTCAACAGTATTCAATTAATATTTCAATAAAAAAGCCTAAACTAGAACAAATACAAAGAAATAATCTGTCATTATTTAAAACAAAGAAGTGCATAATGTTGTAAGGTTTTTCTTTGCGGATCGAAAATTGTGCCACACATTGCAAAAAGAAATTAATGCCTTAATAAGTTTTCATACTGCAACTAATACTCTTTGATACTAAGTTATACTTGTTGGTATCTACAGAGTCAGAATTTTTGGAAAAAAAAAAAAAAAAAAAAAAAAAAGCATTTGTTTTTCTTTTTCGAATACGGTATCTACACAGCAAAATACAAAATGGCTTTCTGGTAAACTTATACAGTAGATTGGATTTTGTAAAATAAAGCAAGTTTTTTTTTATATTTGCGTCTTGAATGTTTCAGTGGGGTTTCTACCTATCCCAGTTCATGTGATGAGTTTCCATTCCATTCCAAGCCATAAGGTGTTGCCGTAATTTTGCATAATACGTAATTTTCATATGTTTGTGTAA
>PNEQ01109149.1:0-10203 GCA_003012365.1 Medauroidea extradentata
TGTACATGGCTTGATTGCTGTTTTGGAGTTGGGTTTTTCCTAACTCGCACTGAGAAATGTTTCAGTGCCATTTCTACCTCTTCTGGATCTGCTAAAGTCGGTATTTTCAACATTTTCTGACATGCACGTGTCTATAGTGTCTTGCAACATGTAACAAAATTTTCGGAACTCTTTCAAAGATGTAAATGACATAATCTAAAAAGAAATTTAATATAAAAAAAAACTTATTTAACTTAACATGTAACTTAACCCAAAGAAAAATGTATATATTTTTTAAAATTGTTTTGCTCATGGAGCTTTCACCATGTTAATTAATTTTAACTAACTTAATTAAACTCATGGTGATATGAAAAAAAAAATAAAAAAAAACTTATTTAACTTAACCCAAAGAAAAAGGGATTTTTTTTAAACATGTTTTGCTCATGGAGCTTTCACCATGTTAATTAATTTTAACTAACTTAATTAAACTCATGGTGATCTGGATCCTTGTGTTTTTTTTATTATTTAACCTTTCATCATTCAGTGTTTGTTTCTGTGCTATCCCATTGGGGATTGTTATGCACACCTTAACATCTCTTTTGTTTTGATCAGTAAAATTCCTTTTACTGTATCTCACCAGTTAATTTTATTGTGAGGTATATTATTGTATACTTTTTATACTCTACTGTTTTTTTTTTGGCTTGTTTTTTTGTAAGGCAACAACACTGGCATGCACTCGGCCTAGCATCTGTCTTACATATTTTTTACCACTTTTTTGTGTTTGGGGAGCTCTGCAATTCCTTGCAGAATCCGATCCACCTTCCTGTCTGCGCTTGCGTCCTCCTGGCATTTGGTATTTTCTTTGGCCAATGTTAACGGGGGATGCAGGTGGGGCAACTATAGAACGTCGAATAAATATTTTGTGTAAACAAACAACTCGTTACTACTTGTCAACAAAATAATTTTGTCAGTTATAAGTTCAGTGCTTTGAACCAACAATTTTTTTTCGTTGGACTAAATTATTTTGTTGGCGAAACTAAATACATTTGGTTGACTTGCGGAAGATGGCAGGCTGGCATACGTAAGCGACAAGATGGTGAACACTGTATACCTCAACATTCAAAATATAAGTTTGTGCTACAAGTAGGAAGTCTAAACTGTTAATCAGCATAATTCTAGTATCTTAATTTTAGCTATAACAATTTCAAAGTGGTTAATTCGATTGATCACAAAAGAAAAGGCTATAAACTTGGAAAACACTGCAGCTGCACGACTCGTTCTTTGTGCTGTGTGTACGACCTAACTATTCCTATACAAATAACAACCTCACTGTCATGGAAGCACTCGTAGCTTAGTTGGAGCCGACCCCCCGTGGCTCAGTTAGTTGAGCGGCCGACTTTGGTGCGAGGGGTTCTGGGATCGATTCCCAGGTCAGGCTGGGTGTTAATTTGTGTTTGTCCATTGGGTCTCAAACCTTGTCACCATACAAATTGTCTCACGAAAATTGCTGGGGTCACTTGAAATATGTCAAACCTAAAGGGGGGAATGTTTGGGCAGTGGCACCGAGCATTTTTATTAAAAAAAAAGTTAGTTAGGTCATGAATTGAAAGTGTTAAGAGGAGGGATGATGGATCAAATCCAGGCGCGGCCATACTTTTTTTAACTCTTAAAATTTCAGAAATTTTTCAAGTTTATAAAATATAATTTTTTTTATTTTTTAAAATATTTCATGTGCATTTGATATGGCCAACGAAATATTTTTATGACCAGCTAAATATTTTGTTCTGCTTACAAAATTCAGCTATTTGCCTCAAACAAATCAAGGGAACAAAATAATTTGGTACGAACAAACAAATATTTCTTTGCCCCTATACAAACAAATGATTTGGTTGATTCAAACAAATTTTGTTTGCACCAACGAAATTTTTTTCTCAGTGTATTTTTGCATATTTTCTTCGAGGAACGTGCTATTTTTAGTTAATGTGTATGATTTATTTATTTAACATGTCCACGTAAATGACTTGCATAGGGCAAAAGGTTAAAATACATGTAATAATTCAATTTGGGATAAATATGGTACTCACTTGGCTGTAGCTGAATGCTAAGTATGTTCCTATCTTAATTCTATTTGTCAATACCATGTCGCAGTAAAAGAATAAGCTGATTTTATTAAACTAATTTCTAGAGAATTAACTGTTTGCTTTAAAATACTGCGAAGGTAAACTTAGTTTCAGTTAATGAATATAGATAATTATGTTTGAACCACGTGAATCAAGCGAAAACTTATCAATAGTTTGCATTTCCTAAAAATATCTGTTTTTTTTTTAATTTGACCTAATTGAGCGAAGTTCTAGTATGTACTGTGTTCAATGTGTTGTACAAAGTACAGAAAACTATCACATAACGATCCGAAAGAAAACTTAAAAATTAAGTTATGTTTGCCGTGATTGTGGGCGAGGGTGTAAAGTTAGGAAAAATTTGTTGAGAAGAGAAAGTTTGACTGGGAATTTCGACGACGATGAACTTCCCATTTAATCACTGAATTAGGAGAGAAATATTTTGAGGATGAAAATATTTATTATTAATTCACTGCACACAACTTTCAATTAGTTGATCTTGAAGTAGCATTGGTGACTTACAATACCACAGTATACAATAACGACTTAAAAACCTGTGCTACCGTAACACTTCTCTTATTTCAGTTTAGGTAAAAATTAAATTGTTCAACTAGGCTATATTTATTTGTTGACATATGAGATTGGCTGTTCGTACTTCGTTTATTATTTAAGCCACTACATTCTTGGGAACATTTATACAGTTATTATGGTGAGTTTTTTCTAGTTTGTCTCACTAAAATTGTTAATGGAAAATTGTATTTGCTTATACCTACAGCTTTGTTTGCTGCATAAAAGAGTAAGTAAGTATGAGATGTACAGCAAAATTAGCAAAAACTTTAAATTAGCAACTGATGAAAAAAAAAACAGCATACTTTGTATGCAACGGAATTGTTTTAATTGTTTGTTGTTCCAAGTTTATATATACTATGAAAATAAGCGATACAGTTGTGAAGAAATGAACGTTTAAAATTGCATTCCAGCTCTAGAAAAAATTAATATAATTACATGTAGAAAATATTCCATGTCTGGAAGTTTACTTCATCAGAGAAAACACTTGGTAAAAACTTCAAGAGTTATAATACACAAATTCTAAACATATTGTCTGAGTAGGGTTCTGGAGTTTCGAAAAGAAACCGGAAAAATTGGGAAAAACAGGGAAAAGTTGGTTTCTTTCCTTTGATGTGAAAATGGGAAAAATTGTATTTTTTATTCAAGGTGAAAAATTACAGAAACTGAAAAAAATTTCAATATAATGACCATATAGATTCTGAATTAAAAATCTGTATGGTATATGTACTACATTAGGGCCTATCTGCCAATACACATAGTACCCTACTACAAAAATGAAATCACCAGTAAATGTAACATAAAACTTGGTACTGAAAGATAAACGATGTGCACATGAATTAACCAGAAATAGTTATCATACACATTCATACCCAACTTACAATCTCTGTCAGGAAAACAGTTTCAATTGCAATAAAAAAAAACCATATAGTTCAAATTCACAAGTAACACACCAAGATAATTATTAATTATCTTGTTGCTTGCATCAGCTGGCTAAATGGTGGACTTTGCAGTTGTTTTACATTTATCAACTTACTGATTTGCCGTTTTCTTCTTGTGAAACTTCCAATTCTAGGATATCTTTCCACACTCCTACACCTTGCTAGTAAGTAAACTTTCAGAATGAATCAGACAGACCAATTCTCCATTCCGTTTTTCTTCTTATTTTATTGATCTTGTATAAGTTACTAACGATTTTTTAGCCACCACAGGTTTAGTATTATTTCCCAATTACTTTAAAGAATTTATTCCAATTTTTCCAGAAAAAAATATTCGTCCTGTTTTTTTTTCTTTCGCCAATTTTTCCGGAAATTTTAGAACCCTATGTCTGAGAAATTAATCATAAATGCCATGACGAATATTTATTACGATAGATTATTATCAACACACAGCATTGTATATTGAAGAAAAAAACCTTTTGTAAAATAAGTGTAATAACATAAGGTCAGAAATCTGTACGCCTTCAGGCATCTTCGCAATGGTCATAATTTACACAAATTGTGAATACTTACAACGATTGGAATAATTTTATAACACACTTGTTCTACTGAATGCTGCTTTTGTACATCAACGAATACTTTATACGTATTAATAAAATGTAACGTGCAAATGAGCAAAAGTGTGTACTGTAGAAAATATGTCATGTTCTTGTAAAGTATGGAATGTCATAAAAATTAGTAGTTATTGCTTATGTAATTAACATATTAATCGGCAATAATTGTCGCTCTGTTATTTTATTTTATGACGAACGTTTACATACTTAGTACATAACAAAACGAATGCAGATTTTTCTTTTTCTTTTTTTTTTTTTCTCATTTGTATCACGGTCAATATTCTTAAAAGTTTCACTGTCACGACGTTTGATCGACACAAATAGTATGAAGTATATAGTTTAGCGTAGAGTTCATAAACTTCTCGTTCAGAAACACGATTAAAGTGTTGTTGTTGAACCACAATCATGTGTTATATTTTCAGAACATTTTCTTGTGCGTTCGCCTAGCCGCGACGGTACAGTAAGGTCGACCTTAAAACGCGCATCAAATGCAGTGTCGCCTCAACGAGCCAAGCGCTGAACTAGCGTGCAAGGTTCCCGCCGAACGGTTTTTTCTATGGGACATTAAGTGGTGACCATATAATTTTATTGGTGGAAAGTCTGCAGATAAGTTCAGTGCAGGTCGCAATCTGACTTTCACATACATCCGGTTAGTACATTTTGAAATACGGAAGTCTGAAAAGGCTGTTTTTAGCCATGTTGGAGGACTAAAAAACGGCGTTTTTAATGAGCGTGGCGTCTTAACAATTAGGTTCCGATCTCGTCTGAAGTTTGTTTTCTTTTCGTACGTTGGCACAATGGGCACATGTAGAATATTTTCGTAGAAAAAACCGGTTTACGAACACACTGCAGCACATTTGAAGCGTGGGGTAGGCGGCCGCCTTAAGATTTTTAAGCGCCTTAGAACTGTCTGCGGCTGTTTGCAGAAAAGTGAATATTTTGTACGACAAGGCCGGACACAAACACCTACTGTCTAGCATAACAACAGCGAAGTTAGATACCGCGAAACAGCATGCATGTCTGCATGTCAAAGCGTGCTTGAAGAAGTCCAAGTTGAGAATGCATTTCTTTTCAGCTAGGAACTCCCTGTTTTTTTTCTCTGTGGAAAATCTGTGAGCATAATTTAGGAACTTGTGTATAAGCGTCTTTAGCGCAATGGAAGTAAACTGTCAAGTTTTATGTACTTTTATAATTTTTTTTAAAGCTTGTTTACCCCAAAAATTACACAAAGAAGTAAATATTTTAATATGTACAAGAAATTCTATGAGTTATACAAATATAGCCTTATTTATGTAACCAACATCATTTTGTATAATTACACAGAAATTTTGTCTTTTCGAATTACTTTTTTATGGTTTCAGTTAATCTCGTGTAAATTTTAAAATTTTGCGTAAGTTCATTCAAAAGTGTTAGGCAACAATTTTTGAGCAAGAATTTCTTGTAAAAGTAACAACAATCGTTCCTGAACACTGGGATACGTCAGCAATCACGATGGAATTGCTATCATATGTTTCGAACGCAACACAGGCATACTAGTGAACTGAATGACTTCGACTTTTTGTGCACAGAAAATAGGTCTTCTGGATGCTTCTCCCAGATGGTGTTACTTGTGAAAAGGAAATTCACTTTCTGATCTTAGAATCTGTAGCGTGCTTATTTGTAGGACATTCTATTTTGTTGGGTTAAGAATAATCATAACTAATAAAAGTTAACTTAGCGGTGTTTTATGGACCATCATTCACTTCAACAAGGCCGCATGATGCTAAATGTGTAGCTTACGATTAAATCACATAGTCGTGGTACATGACATTCAGAACATATGCAAAACCATTCTTTGACTTCAGAGTAGCAGGTGTTCGGCTGTTAGCTCACACATAAAAAACTGCAAGTCCCTCGCTTTTTTTCCTTTTACCCTCTCTATGAAGTGGAAGAAAGAGGGGTACAACGTATGCTTTAAGCTAATATAAAATGATGAAATTATTTTAAGATACATTATTACTTATTTGTGTGCTACCAGAAAAGTAGACGTAATATAAATAGTGTCAAGTGAAAATAAGCACACACACATGATGAAAACAATATAGCCTACTGTTCGCTACAGGCGGAGCTTAGGGAGAGCGCTCGCCGCTCTTTGTCTGAAAACACCGCCAAAATGATACTGAATATTCAATAGGTTAACACAATTACGTTTATGTGTTGTCTGTTTAAGGTATTCAATTTTTTTTACTATGGCATTTTAGTTTCAATAATTTCATAAAACTTCTTTATAACTGCAGTATGCATTTTTGATTAACAGAGCGTATGGATCTACACTGAGTGCGCCTTCATAGTCAGTCTCGTGAAAGAATTCAATTTTTTCCTGTTGTGTTGGCATCAATTTTACACATGTTTCATTGGAAAAGTGACGTGGTCCTCTATCGCAGGTGATTTCTGAACAAACATACTAAGTTGATTGGCAAAATGTGCGTTTATAAAAAATTAAGAGTATTTTCCTGTGGCTCTGTGCACACAATGTTGTTTCCAAAACTGTCAAAAACTAATAAATGTTACCTAAAATAGACATATATTGCACAATTGGACATTAAGCCAATTGTGCTTCTGCACAAACCAATTGAGACAGAGGCAAAAACTGTTTTTATATGGAAACTGCTTTAAATATAAGGCCAACACAATTGTCAAAAATGGAATTCTTTCATGTGACAGACTATACTGGAGACTGTGATGTTAATTGCGTGCAAATTATAGTTGTAACGATATCGAAGTATTAAAATAAACTTATTGTGTAACTGCACAAAAATGACAATATCGCCCGGTAATGTGTAAAAGTTCGCTGGGAATAAATTGCTTTGACAGCGGGCACTGTTGTGCAGCAAGAAATAATATAGTAGGCAGTAATGTTGGCTTCTGGGCTCCCTAGTTCAGTTATCAGGATGGGAGGACGAAGAGAAACTGATATCCTACTGTCCGGGGCCACCTGCCAAACATTCGGAAAACATTCGGCGCGTTCCGTCATACGCTACATAAGTGTAAAATATTTGTTAGTTGCAGCAGTTGTGCTCGAGAAAATACGTATATACTTTTCAGGATATGCAAAAACTATTATATAAAGCTGCTACGTTTTACTTCCATCCTTGAATATACGTAAGGTTTCGAAAAAAAAAAACTATTCAGTCAACTAAAATTAATGGAAATGTTGTTGCATTTAGACAAACCTGAAAATAAAATATATTTATCCTACTACAGAATAATAGTCAGCGAATACAACACAAACTAATTACAATATCACTAAGCCTTCAGTATCTGCTTCGACACATTTCATCAAGATATATGTTTAATTCGACACCGAATGGCACAGTAAAAAGACGTAAGTACAATGTGTGTGTTCGTAATAATACTTGGCTATGGAAAGTGCCTGCAGCACGCAATACCACACATAAAATTACAAGTAAAAAATGAAAAATAAGATTTAAAAAAATTTAAATTGTAAAGTAAAAAAATTAATCATAAGTTACAGGTATTCTCTATGTTCAGAATAACCCCTCTCTTGGAAATTCGTCATAATATAGGCGTACGTAGATAAGTAGTATACAGTAAAATATTTTTTCAAAATATATTTACATTCACACACATATACATACATATATGTTTAAGATTAGGCGCTATCCATTATGCACGCTACTAATTTCATCATGAACTACAAACAAACCCACAGAATATACAAATCACGAAACTATAGCGCCTCAATCAAGCCTTTATATATAATATCTGTATTCATATACATCCATAGAACTTAGCTGTCTATGTAAGCATATACTAGGATGATGAGTTACCAAGAGAGTGGTTGTTCTGAACCTACAATATAACTACTATGTACATATATGACGAATGTAATTTAAATTTATCTTTTACTTTTTGGTTCACATTTTTTATGTCGAACTCGTTATTTACTGTAACTGATTTTCTCTTTTTCATCTCAAATCTCTGGAACTTATTTATTGGTTTCTCGGAGTACTTTGTACAAGTGCTTGCAAGTTGAATAAAAGCTAGTAAAAAGCTTGAAGAAAAACGTAATTTTTCGTTTTAGTTGTAGTTTACGTGTCATGTAACCGAACTTACATAAGTACGCCAAATTTCAGCTCAATCAGTTACCAACAAATGGTTGAAAATGGTTTGCAAATTTCGAAACGGTCAACATACTAGCATACGAACATTACACATTACATAAAAGCTTGTAATAATGAAAACACATAGTTTAAAGTACTTGGCACAATTCAATTAGATTTATTTTGTCAACACAGAGGCGAACACATAACAAATAGTAAATGCTATGTGTTGCTGCGAATGAAAAATGTTTTTATTTCTTTCGTAAAATAAATAATAAACATAATATTTTGAAAAAAAAAAAAAACCTAAATTTTAACAGTGGCAAAACGTTATCTCACACTCTTAAGAGCTAGTCATATTTTTTCTTACACGTTAACGGCGTGTTTTTAACGTAACATTGTAAAATGAACTTAAAATTAAGAAATAAATATCCGTTTAGAATTAATACTTTAATGTTTTTCACAATTATGTTACTATAGCACAACTTTTGGGAAAATTTAAACGTTTTTAATACTTGAAAATTTATCGAACCCGTGCGACAGTTTTTAAATATCTACTACACTGGCCTTAGAAGGAGAAATGGTGTCAAGAATATATTCATTGATTGCAAAATAAGAATTTAAAACCGTCCAAGCTATCATAATTGTACTTGAAGTTATTACAGACTTTATATAAAGTCACTACACATACTTAAAAAAGAATGGGTTCTCTCACTGAAAGGTTATTGCTTAGTGTTGAATTAGGTAGCACAAATAAATAATTAAATAAATACAAAAATCTTTCTTGCCAACCAGGTTATGTCAGCTACTAGCCTAACAAAGGATTTTCTTAATGTCAATCTAGATGTAGGTAAATTTATTGTTAGGCTTTAATTTTTTATTCAGTAATGGTGCGAAATATGTTACTGTTATTCAAACAATAAATTATGCTATCCTGAAAAACAGAACCTCGAAATTCTTAACTACATAAGAAGCTACGGCGGTCGAGCGCTTGCCTTACATCCAGGCGATCCGAGTTTTATCTCTGGTGTTTGACCTCCAGATTTACGCATGTAGGGTCATGTCGGACGATGTCGCAGTTCGGCGGGTTTTTTCGGTGATCCCCCATTTCCCCCACACTTGTATTCCGGCACTTCTCGATACTCATCTCATTCACCCTTATCGATCCTGAATGTCTTTGATAATAATATCCTTCAGTTCCGCATAAACTAAGTAACAGTTTATTAAATACTTTATGTTGACATTTTCAGTATCCATTTTTTCCTGGAGTGATTAGTGTACAGCTCTTTCACTCACAACCATATACTTTGCTGCTCTTGCAGTTGCTCTCTGTAGAGGCTCAAGGGTTTACTTGTCGCACTTCATCACAACTCTGAATAACATTTTTTATTACTTCCCGCTCCCTGCTATGCATCTACTTTCCGCGCCTCTGTAGGCGACCACCTTGACCTTCCATTTTCGTGTATGCACTGAACTAAGGGTCGATATTTTCCTAGCATCTACGACACGGCTGTCGACTGTGTGTCGCCTGTTTATCTCTTCTTCCCCTGTCCCGTTGTCTCCGCGCTGTGAGACGCCTAGATAACTGCCCACTATAGTACACTGCGCCTCCTGACCCTCAAGGTCTTTAGAGAGGAGGTTGGCCCAAGAAGGGCCATATAGATGAGGGGGGCGAGTGGCGCGGGATATCTTAGGCCGGTATTCCTAAACAAAAAGTTAGGGGCTACATAAGCACTACCATCTCAGGCGCCAGAAAAGCAACGACAGAGACCTTACTCGCTGAGCGTATTCCTAGACGTGTTTGCGCCATGTCCCAAGATGGTGTCAGGTAAGTCACTGCTTATTATTCGCCGGCCCGCGCGAGACTAGAAACAAATGAAGGCAC
>PNEQ01109160.1:0-20554 GCA_003012365.1 Medauroidea extradentata
TGTCTATGTTCAGACACGTTTCTCATTTGACTGCACCAATCAGAATAAGATTATTGTGTGTCTGTAGGTCTGTAATTTGCCAAGGCCAGTGAGAGTAAAATCATCCAACCACAGACGATGTGGCAGAGCCGCAGGTGTGCACATGACACATCGAAACCAAATGTTGCAAAAATCTTTTCGCCATAAAATCGTGGCTCTACGGATAACTGTGACACAACAGGTCTGTGATTTGCGGGTTTAACCTCCAGACGTTGTGTGTTACGGCATCCAATCACTGACCACAAAGCAGAGCTGCAGGTGCGCACGTAAGGCACTGAAACAAAGTGCTGCAAAAATATTTTCACGAAATTTCATATCTGTAGTTATTGCTAGAGCCACGATTTTATGGCGAAAAGATTTTTGCACCATTTGGTTTCTAAGCCTTATGTTGACATCCGCAACTCTGTTTCATGGTCAGTGATTGGACGTTTTAACTGTCACACGTCTTGAGGGTTCTACTGACAAATCACAGACGTATTACGTCACAATATCCTTATTGTTATTGGTGCAGTCAAACGAGGGGACGTGCCTGAGTAAAGACACGCTGCCAATAGCCGTGAAGCAAAGCTGCCGAGGTGCACGCGAGACATTGAAACAAAATGATGCAAAAATCTTTCCGCGACAAAATCGTGGCTCTATTTATTGCATAGACGTGGCTCATTTGACTGTGCCAACAGGAACAAGGTTACTGCGACACCACAGGTCTGTGATTTGTGGGTAGAGCCCTAGACACCGAGAGTTAAAAACAGCCAATCACAGACCATGAAGTAGGGCTGCATATGTGCACATAAGGCATTGAAACAAACTGTTGCAGATCTCTTTTCGCTAAAAGTCGCGGGCTCTATTTATGATGGCGCTGTCAGTCATGAAGGGGTCAATTCCGAACCATTGATGTACAGGTTATCCGAAACATCATCATATTAAGCACACCACACGAATGCTGGGCTAAATTAAAGACAAAATGTAAGTGGCAAAATTTCGTACGACGACATTTTTGGTACACTATGTAGGAACACTGAACGGAGTTAGTTCCTTCTCGCTCTGGACGTCCAGGTATTATTTTATAGACTAATGTTTGGACTGCTCGGAATTTTAACATGCGCCCATTATATGAAGGTGAGGAGAGTAGTATTAAGACAAGTCATATACATGTGGAGTACAACAGGAGACTAACTACAGCGCAGTGTTGCAACATCGTGCATGGAAAATGTCATCATTAGAGATGATGGTTTATCGCGGGAAAACTTGACTATTTGCTAGACTTCAACATCGCTCAGCTTATGAAAAGATAACTGGCTTTCGCTTGTACGTGGAGCTGTTGCCCCAAT
Organism: Medauroidea extradentata; assembly: GCA_003012365.1. Lineage (NCBI taxonomy): Eukaryota > Metazoa > Arthropoda > Insecta > Phasmatodea > Phasmatidae > Medauroidea > Medauroidea extradentata. Next base: position 1,368 of record PNEQ01109160.1, read on the forward strand.
TTGACTAAGCCAATAAGAATCCCGCTGTTGTAATATTTGATGCCTGTTATTGGTCTGCAGACAGCTACGGTGTGTCAGTGGTTTCAAGGCTATGCTGGTGCAAAAAATTTTCGCGATATACCATCATCTCTAGTCATCATAAAACATTTTGCCATTTAACACTTTTGTCTCCAATTTAGCCCAGGAAATTTTGTGGTGTTCTTATTTTGCGTTTGTTTTTGGACATCCTGTTTAGGCCATGCTAAATGTGAGTTGAGAATTGAGGCTATGATTGGACAATCTAGAGCCTAATTGAAGGGCATGGGGAGAGACAATGGTATGAGCTGTTAAACTGAGCCCTCAGCAGAACTTGCAAATATTTAAAAATGTATTTAATTAGCCAATATATTTGTTAACTTTTGAGAGTGTTGAAATGATATTAAAAGTAGTAGCCTATATAACCCATACTGTATCACAACTGAGTTATGCACATTTAAAGACAAGATACAACTTCACATAGAAATTGATTAAAAATCACAATTCTGTATACATTGTGTTTTAAGTGTCTAAAAATACAACCAGTGAAAAATTCAACTACATAATAATTAAAGAACACATTTATGCCTATTTTATTGACGTAATAAGCTACTAAACGTGGCTAGCAATATACTAATTACGTCAACGTGATGTCATTTGTTGTCTCATTGCTTACATCGGAATTTCAGATTACCATTGTGTTCCTAAATAAAACTCAAATATTTCAAAATTGTGGGTTGACATTATCTTTCTCCATGCCCTTAAGTTATACTCGTTGCTATCGTAACCAACAACTTTAATCGGGTGTCATTAAAGCGGGTTGTTGTCTTCACCTTTCTGGACGTGGGAGTGCTGAAGTGTCACCTCGTGTTTGAACGTAGAGGCACCACCAACTTCAGAAGTACCACCAACCTCAGAAGCGCCGCCGGTGTGGGTGGTGCTTATCAAGAACGTCTACATAGTTTACATCTGCTGCGCTTGTCTGGGACTGATAGCCGTTGTCCTCTTGATCGTCTGCTTCTGTTGCTGCAAGAAGCTGTGGTTGTCGAGGTCAGCCATTTGCAATTTTACTAACATTCATGCACATATATTCATACGGACCAGGATGCATAGTCATAACTCATCTGTTAAACAACGAGAACCTATTTTCTGCCGAAAACGTTAGAAATTGGCTAATATATGACTACAGTTCACACCACTGTAACGCCATCTTCAGAATACTGCATGTAGCACAAATTTCATTTTTAGTCATTGGTACCCCTGCATTTTTCACTTGAAATAAACTATTTCGGTTGTTATCTTCGGGATTATGCTCCATGGTAATTAGCCTGTTTACAAACAAAGCTGTAGAACAACACTTACCGTTCAGCATTTTAAAAATAAATTTAAAGCAACATTACCAAATTCAATAAATATGAAATCTGTATCGGCACGTGGGAATTCAACATACAAAATTACAAACGGCAATGGTAGGTCAACAACGATACGACTAAGAGAGAAATTGCAGAAATGCCGTGTTCGTAATAAAATTATCGTTAATATACACTTAACTATCCAACATTAAAATAAAACTATTAGTTAATGACGTGCAAATAGATGCATATTTTCATTATCGTTGACATTTCTTTGTAACATTAATTTTTCGTTGCATAAGTTTGTCGTACGGAGGTGTAAAACTTCGGTAATCTTCGGTACAGGATTAATTTTCTTTATCTCGGTTACAAGGGTCTGTAACGGCCGTTATTAGTTTCGGGGATCGCCTCCCACCAAGGTATAATTCGAATTTAATTCCCGGCGGGATCTACCCGGATGTGGAAATCGTGCCGTACGATGTCGTTGGTCGACAGTTTTAATGGGGATTTCCCGTTTCTCCGGCCCCTTCATTTCGGCTTATTGTATTATAGAAAGTGTGGAATTTCTGCTTAACGTAGGCTTACCACTACTGCATACAGAGAAATATTTGCTTTAGTCAATAAATTACTTGTCTATGTACTTCTGGAAACCTTGTTAGGTCTACTATGTTCGAAAACTATTTGGTTGGCTAAATGAAATACGAAACGCACTGCAATTACGTTGCTCATACAGCATACTATACACTTGAGATGAAGAAAAACTTTTTATATGTATTTATATATAATATATTAACGAAATATTGAAAACAGTTGTTTTGTTGGAATAGACCCTCGTGTGAATAATGTGTTTTGCTATAAAAATTCTAGCAATTTGTTGCCTCGAATAAAATTTCGTGTTCGCATTTTATCTCAAGTTTTCTGGATTTAAAATTTGGTGATATCTAATACAAGAAAGCGACTGTATCGAAGTTTGTAATACCAGATGCCCCAGCGAAGACTATAGATAAATAATTTTCCTTGTATTTTCATTAGATAGATGAACAGAATCATAAAAAGGCTTAGTTATACTTACTGAAGTAACAGGATCTCAGCATCTTTTATCGAATATTTCTGGAATTAATTACGTAAACTATTCACAATTCACGCGCACATCACAAGCAGTCACAGTCAAAATGATAATTTGTGTATTATTAAGTAACTTGAATGGTAGGTGTGTGTGTAAAGGGACCAAAAACGAATTTCCTGTGCGTACATCTATCGGCTAACTTACGCCAATTTATAGAAGTTACTTAATGTTTTACTACCGTAAAAAAGTACAGGCATTTGTTAACCGTTTTATTTCATACTTTGCAAAAGAAAATAGAAACCCACCCGTTTTTAATTCATTGCAGAAAAAATTACGGAATCTGGAGCTTTTGTAACTCTGCTTCTTTAGAGGATAGTATAAAACTTAATAGTTAACATGTTTCGATGGCATTTTTATCAATTGTTGGGTAAAAATTAGCGTATTATGATTTTATACCTGTTGTAGAAATCATGATTCATTTTTACCCAGAATTTTATCTTTCTGTGGTAGAAACCACTACGAAAGAAATTTAGCCGGTCATATTTCCGCATGCTTGCTAAATGTTAAAAAAATTCTTTTCGTGCAATTTTATGACAGTAATGCAACGTAATGTTACCGCCACGACAAAACCTCGTAACTCAGTTATTTTTGTGTTATTCTAACAAAAAATAAATAAACGAACTTACTGACTACGAAACACTGAAACTAATATTTGTGGCCACTATCATATTATATTTTTGTCATTATGGTCTTCACCAATTATGTTTTGGTGACCACAAATTTATTTTGCTTCTCACAGTTAAGTTTTCCAGTGACTACAATTTCGAAAAAAAATTGGCGTGGTTATTACTGGCGAAATAGTTTGTGGTCACCACAAGAACATTTTTAAAATGGTATATTAACGTTTAATGCCATGCTCTCTTGTTTCTACATTTTTAGCTACATTAATTTTTTACGCCTAAACGAGAGCAGATACCTAAAATCTGCTTGAAAGTTTTGTTTGAAATCGTCTTCTCCACGTTGGTTAATTTTCTTTAATGCAGTAAATATTATGGTTTAAGCTAATTATGTAATAACGAAATTCTGGTTAATTGACGTTTTAGCCGTGTAATATCTTGCTTTGAATAAATTAGCTGTCACGACAAAAACCATTTTAACAAAATTGCCAGACATATGTTACATATGCTCTTGTTTAGGCTTAAAAAATATATTGCAAAAACAGTAGAAACTATAACATGGCCATGAAAGTAACCATCATATAAAAAAGTATTATTTTTACTACAAGACTGCAAATAGCGAAGAATTCGTAAATCGTCATCATAATCTACACCGTAGAAAATGTTAGTAATGTTACTCATCACATGTATGGCAATATTCCCCAACCTTTGAGAGGAAAATATGATTTCCGAATGTGTGCGGAAATTTCCGCAAAGTAGTTTATTCGCCACACCACTCGGAAGTTTTGCTCGCGCGTTCTGTCAAATTGTTCTAGGAGGGCTGGCGCCAAAATGTAATGAAAAATTACATTACCAGTTGAGTAACTTTCCTTGACACGTGTTGAGTAATTTTCCCTCACTTGTAGAGGTAAGTAGCTACCATTACATGTAGAGTAAATTTGCCTCAACGTTTTTTACAGTGTACTAAAGTTTACCTCAAACTCTCGGTAAAATAACAAACTTGTCAAAATGATTAGTAAACATTAGTTTCAAACCGCTTGACAGGACTTCGAGATAAGTGTTATGTTGCCGTGTCATCTGTTTAATTATGATTTTTTAGCATTACTAGGTTTTAAAATGATGGTAACGATAGTATATGTATAGGCCGTTCGGGATAAAGTGAGCACGCAAAAAAATCCCTGCTAAATTTATATTTTCAGCCAATCCATATTTTTCCGCGTGTAACAGATAACGACTGGAAACATCTGATCCCTCTGGATATGCCTCTTGATGTTTGCGCAAATATGCTAAATGTGCAGTCGGAAGAACCCTATATAGTTTAAAAAATATTAAATTAATTGTATAAAACACAAATACATAGAATTCGGTAGATTTCATTGCAGTAGTGATTCATTTGAATAAGGGTAAAAAAACTACAGAATTTCATTCGGAAATTTGCTTCCAACCCTACAACAAGTAAGGTAACTATTGTTAATGTTGATTTATATGTAGTAACATCTGGTGATTTTATTTCAAAGGTTAAAACTTTAGTGCTCACTTTATCCCGAACAACCTATACAACGTTTCTTTCATGTTGTCGACGTTTTCTTTGGGTACAAACCTATAATCAACTTGTGTACTGCAGTCCATATTACAGGGACAATCACTTCTTACCCACCGCTGATGTGCGAATAAAGATCTCAGATCATATTAGTGCGCGGATAAAGTTTAAGTTCGCCGAAAATAAACAAAATTTATAAATGCCTGTTTTTTTTTTTTGCAGAAAACTCAAACAAGAGGCGCAAGAAGGCACGGTAAGTTACTCGGCCCCCAAGAACATCTTTGGAAGAGACAAAGGTAAATACAGTAACGAATATGTTCCAGATATTTGACGAACTTATTCATTTCATTTTCCGGGAAGGGATTTCTTTTTCACACTTAGCCTAAGCATTATTTCCGTACTGTGCTGCGTGGGGCTTGATTACGAACACTTTTTTGGTCGCAGAGATTCGATAAACTGCAGTAACGAACTAATCTGTTACATCTAGGTATGCATGTGTAGTAAACTTTAACGACACATCGTTCACTAACATAATGCAGTGTGAAAAGTAACCTAGATACTCAGGAATACGAGTCTGGTTTTCTACAACTGCGCCACCTCGCTTAGTAAAGAGTAGAGTAACATTTTAAAATATACGGAAGATTATAATCTCAGCGTATATACACCAAGCACATGAGGCGGTGATACATAATTTCTACTGCAGTTACGATAATTTTTTAAAATCCTAAACGAGAGCAAATATCGGAAAAATTTGCATAGTTTTTTTTTTTTTTTTAACTATTTTTACTACGTAGTAATTTTATAGACAAAAATTATACAGATTTGGCTGACTAGCTGAAACGAATGTGTATTTCGTCTTGGTAAAAATTAGTTAACATAGTATATAAAGTTTTTGATAAAACTGTTCAACAGTTTCACAATATTTGCTGTCGTTTAGATTTTAAAAAATAGTTACAGTAAATACAGTAGGAATTATGTATCACGGCCTTCAAAGGAAGGGATAAAGTTTAATTTTAGGTTTTGAAACAAACCATATAAATAATAACTTTTTTTTTTTTTTTTTTTTTTTTTTTTTAAGAATTCACCGAATCCAAAAACAATATTTTTTTTGTTGTTATATTTTCAAGTATGCATAAGAAACCAGTATTGCAACAATTTTCTTGTGACAATCATTGTACACAACATTTTCAAAGTTCTGAAACCAGTTATAGAAATGTTCGAATTATATGTTATTAAGTCGCATTGTGCATACCTTTTAACGTTCTCAGACTATATTTTTTAAGAATTTATTAAGAACCGTGGATGAATTCACAATCCGAGTGGGGGGGGGGGGGGTAACATGAACGAGTTGGACTCATATTCGGGATAACCCGGGTTCGATTTCGGTATTCAATGGTTTCCCGGAATTACTCCAAGACCAGGTGAATTCTGGGATGATTCTTTAACATAGGCCATGGCACCTTCTCACCCGGTTCCTATGTTTGTGCGGTGTGTTGCAACCGTTTCTTATGATTTTGCTGTCGATGAGCCATACTGCCAGATTAATATATATATATATATATATATATTTTTTTTTCACAAATGTAATACCGACTTAAGAGGGCGTGGTACATATTCATCGCTAAAAACCTTAATCTACAAATGTAGATTTCTTGAAGCCAATTTGCAAAAATTAAACAATAGCAATCCTAGACAGTAGTTTTAGCCAACATTTTAAACAAAATAGTTTCCAGTGTTACGAACTTCTGAGGCACAATCTCTGACGCTGGAACCTCGTGCATTTAACTGCGGCGCAAGAGATCACGCGTAACGAATTAGTAATTCTGGATAAACATTTACTCATAGAATTAGCAAATACCATTATCTAGCATTGTCATTGAACATTTTATTCATATTGCCTTCGAAAAAAAGCGTAGAAATGAATTGATGTTTTCAGCGTTTATTTATCTACCACACACTCTTAAGTTTTCATAATAAATTTTTGAAGGCATGGTTCCCACCTTATCCGAGGTGAAAAGTGGGGGAGGGGAAGGGAGAAATTCACTGAAGAATTTAATTGTGTAAATAATTTTTTTATTTATACGAGATGCGGATTGTTTTGTAAATATACGATGCGATTTTTTTACTACAGTGAGAATTTTTAGTTTTCATAGTTTTTATTGTATAAGTCAGGTTGAAGTACGAATTGTATAAAACGGTGAGGTGAGTGGGCTTTACGTCTCGTCGACAGCGAGGTCATTAGAGACGGTGACACAACTTGGTACAAGACAGGAGCTGGGAGAGGAGTCGGCCATGGCCTTTGTTAAGGAACCATCCCAGCATTCGCGTGGAGTGATTTCGGGAAACCATGGAAAACAGAAATTAGAATGGCCGAAGCCGGGGATCGAACCCGGGTCTTCTCGAATGCGAGTCCGGCGCTCTCCCGTTACGCCACCTTGCTCAGTCGCATATGTTTTATGCTAGAAAGTAAAAACAACTGACTTCTAGGAATTAAATAATATACACAGGAGAAGAGCTACGCCAAGACATGAATAAAACAGCGTTGATTATTTTTTTCTGTATTTTTTAAGAACTTAAGAAAATTTTCAATATTTTCATTTAAAATTTTATTTCTTTTTTTTAAAAATAGGTCATTTGGTTTTCCTATCTTGCATAAAACCATTTTCTGACATTTAGGGCTTTGATACGTTATACATAAACTATGAAAGCTGATACCTTTCATTATATTAAAAAGTCTACAAAACGGATAATACCTAATAGAAGTATGAAAAATATTGAAATAATTAAAATTTTGTGTTAGTACCTCCCCCCCCCCCTTCTAAATGCAAAAAATGACTAGTCTGTGAGATTATCCGCGTCTAGAAAGGAGAAAGATACGAGGTGGGGTGGAAATTATGAGAGGCCTCTTTGTAGTATAAAATTACATAATTTATTTTCGAAAAAAAAAAAAAAATACAGCGCAGAATTATATGGATTTTTGTGAGTGGAATCCAGAGAGGAAGCTGTGTAGGTGACTTGGCATTGTACGTCTCAAGGGGTTTACATAATTAAAAACTTTAGTAGGCCTATTAATTAGTAAGACTTAGAACATTTTCCACCACAATGATTTAAACCGAAGCAGGAATTGTTATTGATTACTTCTTATGTTCGGCAGTAGAAGTCGTAAGTTTAACCAATCAGAGTACTTAATGCTTTAACCATAGCCTTCGGTACAAAAATACAGCAAAAATACATTACTGAAAATCTTCCTTTTAGTAGAACTTTGTAAACTCACAGTTGTGTACGCTTAATTTTTTAGACTCTACTCTTATTTATTAAGTCTACATCTTACTGCTTAAGGTTTTAATTGTGTGAAATCGTCTAGAAGAGTCCTTGGGTATACATTTGTAAGTGAACAAGTTTTTCAACTCTGGGCTCGGTCTGCCGTAATTTTCATCACTTTTTTTTAAATATTTTATTCGTACCAGATATTTTTTTCTTATTTTAGACACAAAAGGTGACTAAATTTGGCTCTTTTGAAATTTTTTTTATCTCTCATAGTTTTCGCGTAATGACTTGTAAAAGTCATATTTTGCATGTTTCTGTTTTAAGGACGACACTAAAACCAAATGATATACCAAACTCAAAAAATCACAGTGGATAAAGACATTGCAAGCTACAATGACATGCTCATAAAAATTAAGAATAAGATTTACTTTTATTTTTAAAAAATGCTGAAACTGAAAATAAAAATTTTAAAAAATTCAATAATTTTTAAAAAACGCAAATAATTTTTATTCTTTATTTTTAAGAGCATGCCATTATAGCCTGCAATGTATTTGTCTACTGTGCTTTTTTTGAGTTTGGTGTATCAGTTGGTTTTATTTAGTGTAGTCCTTAAAACGGAAACTTACAAAATATGACTTTAACAAGCCATTACGCAAAAACTACGAGAGATAAAAAAATTTCATAAGAGCCAAAGTCGCATTTTGTGTCTAAAATAAGAAAAAAAACAGTCTGGTACAAATAAAAAATTTAAAAAATGGCGATGAAAATTGCGGTAGATCCAGCCCTTAAGGTTTGCACGTCCGGAAATGCCTCCTTACAATCGTAAACAGTGATAAAGGCGAACAAGGGTAAGAGGCAACCCTGTAGTAGTCAGATATTTTAAACAGCTTGGGCCAGTTGTTTGTGTGTGTTAGGTGTGTGTGTTAGGTGTGTGTGTGTGTGTGTATGTGTAGGCACTACCCAGCTTGAAGGGGTTAACGTTATTGAAAACGCAAGCGGTAAAAAGTAAGCATTTGAGTCGTAAAAATTGAGCGAACCCAATAGCGAGGTTTGTGCTTAAAAATAATGAGGAAATAATAATCGCGAAGCATTTAAAAGAAACCCCGTTAGTATTTACAGTCTAAAAATTTGAAATACGTGACAAATTACATTTATTTTTCTTTAAAACACCCGGCCTTAAAGGTATTTTGTAGGTTAAAGCAAAATTACGGTTATAGGATAAGTTACGAATGGCATCGTGGGAAAATCGACCTTTCCTGTGATTGGTTGAACTTAAGATTTCCACGACCGAAATCGCGCAGTAAGCAGTAAAATTTAATTGTGTTTGATTCGATTTAAATCAACGAAATGGGAAAAATTCTGAGTTGAAATGCGTAAGTATTAATACTTTAAATTCTTAATTGTGTAAACCCCTCGAGAACGTGCACCGAGCTGTGCTTCGACCCTGAATAATCCTACTTATGGACGTTACCTACTTGCAAACCACGAGTTCGTCCCTGTTAAAACATACATGCTAGCGTGCTTTCAAGTGTTGTATATTGGGAAATTCTGTGTAAGAGTATAGTGTTCAGGCCATTTTTCACGATACATTATTTAATTAGTTAAGTTTCTTGAATTTAATTTATTGAATCGAATATCATGTTTACAGCCAGTCAAAGTATTGTGTTCAATAATACCGAAGCAACCACTTTAAAAATTTTCACACATTTTTATTAAGAAAATGTAACAAAAAAATACTAATACTACCAATTTAAACTTACGTAAACAATATACATGGCACGGTAACTGTTGTAAAAATATTTTTTATTGTTTTTGTTTATTTTATTATTTGAGCATAATTTTCGTTATTATTACAAATTTCCGAAAAATAGCCAACAGAAATAAATTATAACGTAAGTTACATTAATGTTGTATAAAATCCATTGTCTTAGAGGATAAAAATTTGTATTATAAAAATATAGAACACGCACGAAACAAAAATATTTGACAACATTCAAGGCATTCAGTAAATAAAAGTGTAAAACAGACATGGTTATGACGTCAATATGGCGTCTCACGGCATTCAATAAATTGAATTAATTGAATTTGTAGGTTAATTATACGAGAAGTTAGAAAGATCTATATTAAATGTTTGGCAAGGGACAATTTCTGCCGCTTGAGCTGGCATTGGTGAGAGGTGTAAACTGGCTAATCACAGAGCTTTCGTGGACAAGAAGTTACATGAAATTGATAATTTAAAAGCCGAAATTAGTTTGTTTCTCTCTTCAAAATTAATATCAAATAACTTCTCTATTTGGCAAGCATTGTAAAAGTTAATTTCACAACGTTCTTGCATTTTATTGGATCATTTAACGATGTTATTGCAACTAACGGCAAAACGTTTTTCTGTGCCAAATTTTCCTTAAGTAAACACGTTTTCTTTCTATCCTGTAGGAGAATTAACGTCAGTAAAGCAAAGCACAGTTTTATAGGGTGAAAGGGCCTTAAAACCAAAACTAAAGTTAATTCTACTACAGGTTACGAAATTATGTGTTATTAGTTTGGCAAGAGAAAAATTCTGCCGCTAGTGGCGCTGCAATCAGTAAAAATATTACGAACTTTACCGAGGTCGGTAACGAGGATTCACGAATTAACCTTACCTAGATCGAAGAGAAGTAGGTAGGGGAAGCCTGCATCCTCCCCTCCCAGTTAATTCTTAATGACGCCAGATTCGTGAATCCTCGGTATCGACTTCGGCAAAATTCGTAGCCCCCTTACCAACACCAGCGCAACTGACGGCAGAATTTTTCCCTTGCCAAACTCGTCCACAAGGAATTAGTTTATCTTCCCAACCTGTGGTAGAATTGACCTTACACAAAGTTAGACAATGTTTTTTTTCTCGACTGAACGATTGACCTCAGGGTACACGCGGCTAGCTGAGAGCACCCCAGAAGATCGGATATGCCTCCCGCAGGAGAGGTCTGGGTTCAAAGTGTCGCTGAACAAACAGTACGAAGAGGAGCAAGGCACTTACAATAGGTGAGTGGTGTAGCTAGAACTATTCTCTGATTTATGTCGGCAAACACACGGTCATCATGCTTCACGAATAAAGTCCTCAGGGCCGTAGTCAGGATTTGTGTTCAGGAAGAAGGATTAAAAAAGGGGGACGGTCCCCGAACCTGGGAATGTTGTAAGGTAAAGAATGTCCAGAAACAAACACACAGTAAACACACCACGTGAATCATGGGATAAATTGAAGAGGAAAGTGCAAGTGGCGAAATATTGTACGATGACATTTTACGTGCGCAATGTGGCAACGCTGCACGAAGAAAGTTCCTTCTTGCAATCTACATCCAGGTGTTATTTTATGCATGTTATGTCGAGTAAACATAGAATCATGTTTGGACTGCTCGGAATTTTAACCTGCACCCATAATATGCAGGTCAGAACAGTAGTAGTAAGATAAGTAATAAATCTGTGGAGCGCAAGAAGGGGCTAACTACAGTGCCATGTTGCAACATCGTGCACGTACAATGTCATCCTACAACATTTTGCCACTGTCATTTTCGTCTCCAATTCAGCTCAGGATTCACGTGATTTGCTTATTGTGAGTTTGTTTCTGAACACCATGTATGTACATATGTATGTGTGTATATATATATATATATATATATATATATATATATATATATATATATAAACACACACACACAAACTTTGACAAGAGTAAAACCGGAACAAGCCGATGCTTTTTTTGCATGATCGTCTACATTGCCCAATACCAACCTCCCCCTCCTGGATCCGTCCCTGGCCAACATGGTACGGCCAACCGCTTGGCTTGTTCCTGATCGGTGGGTCAAAAGGTCCCGGATTAGATTCCCAAGCCGAGGATGAGAAATTTAATGCTACCTCCCCGAGTTCAGGACTGGGTGTTGTGTTTGTCTCTTCAGCCTTAAGTCCCCTGTCCCCCCTTTCCCCCTCGGAGGCCGACTACTTCCAAATAGACAGTGTTGTGAAAAAGAAAATTCAATCCTCAAATCGAAAAAACAAAGAACATTACATTGTAATGATAGTGTTTTCTGGATAACTGAAAAAATGTGAAATATAAAATTATTAAAATGGAGTTATTAAGTCTAACAGGGCCTTCCGATTCCTCCAGACGTCAGTATTATTTTATTACACATAAATTGAAATGTGGGTTGAATCTTTTTTTTACATAACACTGTCCAAATGTAACGGCGAAGTAAAAAAGAAAATAACATAGTAGAGAACTACTTCGGACACACAGGATGACATGATATTATTATTATTTGTTTATTTGGACAACGACTGCTGGCAGCGGCCCTAGCTAACTGTATTAGTCAATACCGTTAATTTTTACAATACAAAATTCTGTGCTTCAGTGATCTCACGCTTAAGATTTTTTTTTAAAGGTTCAATGGAAAAGTCTCATTCAATAATGTTAGAAAATGTGTAAACATTTTGAATTTCTAGTTATTATGTCTCAACCGTCCTCGCTAGCGTTATTATCGACATTGCAGGGTTTTAATGTACGCCTGTAATGTTGTTCCGGGGTTTTAAGATAGTAGGAATAAGAAATAATATATATTTTTTCTACATTTTTGATTTGTAACTAAGTTCAATGTTCGCAGTACATTTTTCACGCGTTATTTTATTCATGCCTATTCGAATCGTAATCGTTTCTTCGATATTTTGAAAGGACATTTCAAAACTGTCATCCTGTTTGCAAAATACTTAAAATTATTTCATTCGTATCGTATTGGGTAAGCAGTGAAAATTGTCAAATCGCTACTTTGATGTGCGATGGTACGAAAACTATGGGACCGAAATGTATTTTATTTGTTGGAAATTATTATTACTGCAATGTGTAAGAATTGGGCAGTGTTTGGTAAGATTATAAAATTACGAATTTTATGGCGCAGAGCAGTCTTAAGAGTACCTATTGTGTGCGGGTTTCAAAATTTCACGTGTGACGTGTGGGAACAACGGAGTGATAAGAGCCAGAATACCATGCTCGACGAGAAGCATATCGCCTTTATTCTCAGCGCGGTAAACTGGCGTGAAAAGTTTTCCTTGTAGTCTTTTTCCTATGGGGCTTTAAATGACGACTCTAACGTTTCATTTTCGGACCGTATGAAATGTAGGCCAAATCAAGTATCTTGTTCTGAACTTTACGAATTCAGATGGCATTTTTGGAGTTACAGCAATCCAAAAAAAGTTTTTTTTTTTTTTTTGGCATTTTGAGGGGCATCAAAACCATGTTTCTAAAAATCGTGCAAAATATGTAACATTAAAGTAGTATAGTTTAAGTGTGTTTCATGTTAGTAACTAACCGCAATAGCAATAATTAAGAGGTTTCGCGTAGACAAGAATATGCGTGAGATGCTACAACATGTATCAGGTACCCACGATGTTGACATTTGAGATAAAAATCTTAAAAAATTAAAAATTTCTTAAAAAAATACAAAAAATATTTTATTTTTCGTTCATATATATGCAAACTTTAAACCTGCAACATTTTTATTCACTGTGAATTTTTTTCAGTTTGATATGTCAGTTTGTTACAGTGCCGTACATAAAACCGTAAAATGCAAATTTTGACATTTACGAATTATTACGCAAAAATATGAGAGATTAAAATTATTCATAAGAGCAAAATTTTGTTACGGTTTATGTTTAAATTAAGAAAAAAATCTGGTACAAATATAAAAATATGACGATGAATATTGATGTAGACCTAAGGGACGTTGTTGAAGGTATATAATGTAATAAATTGTTCACATGTGACTCTCAAGTGTTTGTTTGCAGGCCGGTAGTTGGTACGTGCCAGCAGTCATGTAGACCTGGCAAGACTGTGCAGGAGTACGAGGAAGACTTCCACACCATCATGAAGGTGCGTGACAGTGTGGCCAACAATACCGCGTTTAGAGCAAAATTCCTGTCTGGACTGAACGTGGACTGAACTAAACATGCAGCGAACATAAAGTGAATGTGGTTTGAAATGCACTTACTATCGATCCAGACACGTAAAGATCGAGTGAACTCAGACTGAACATACCGCCACTAAAGTACAGAATTCCGTAACTTCGCCTGCAGTATGTTGGCGTTCTATTTGGTCATGTAACAAACGAGCACCGTGACTGTCTGATTCTTATATAACGCCTTTGGATTATATTGAAGTTTTAGTAGGCAATACTTCGTACTCTGAGAAACTGAAACGTAAGCAAGTCCCATCTATCATTCCTAAATTTATAATCGAGAGACTAACAAATTACTGTATTTATAGACATATAAGCGGTTACGTAAACTAATGTTTCACATTCCGCGTGGCTTTCTTTACATGCCTGTGCTCCTCGACGGCTACCGTGGTAATAAAACTTAAATATTCTCCTATGTCGCTTCTAGTAGCAGTAGTTATTCTATGACTTTGAGCCTCGAGCTGTTATGTTACGTTTAAAAATATTTAATTAAGACACAAAACTTTTTCATTGTCTAAAGCAATATAAGTGGTTACACAGGATGTCCAAGAATAATGTTTAAAGCTCTTCGTTAGGTTGTAGGGGATGCGAAGACGAGTAAAATTACACAGTACATTTAAGGTCGTTGAGGCTTTAGAGTATCCGTTAATGGACGACTTGAAAATAGGCGGAGCTTCAGTCAGGCGTGGGATACCGCAGCTGAACATAACCTTCATTTTGCTGTTTGGCTACACTTGTCCCGGATGAGATGTGCGTCAAGAAAATTGATTATTTGTTTGGAATTTGTCGTTGTTTCAGGTAAACATTAATTTTATGTATTTGCGTATCTTATCCATGAAAATGAAACTAATATTTTTTACAATTGCGTGCAAATCTATGAATGCGTAACATTTTTGCTTTCTGCAGTTACCAACTAACAAATCAGCATGTTTGTAAACAAGCTTTGTTTCCACAGTACTTTTCCCCTGCGGTGACGTCAGAGGGCGTGTACTTGAGTCGTCCATTGACTCACAAATTGCGGTCTTTGAGGGTCGCAAACTGCGTTGAACTGCAACAATTCGCAGTAGCGACATCTAACAATGTTTCAAGTGGGCCGAGCTAACAGTCCGGGGAGCAGCGGAGGTGTATCGGTTGAGTCGCCCCAAGGAGATTCCGATACGACGTCCGGTCGGGGTGACTCCCAGGATCTCACACGTGGTACTCGTATGTGGTGATACCGAAGATATACGGGATATCACGGGGAACTGCAGTTATGGGGCAGTGTCTCATGAAAGACTTAAATTTTTTGACAGTTGAATTGGCATTCATTTTTAGAGTAATTTCCATGTAAAATCTGTTTTTATCCTGCCTCATTTGGTTTGTGCGAAAGCGCACTTGACTGACTGTCCAATCGTGCATTATATAAATCTATCTTAGGTAATATTTTTGCTTTTTGAAAGTTCTGAAGTTTACTATTGCACAGAGCTACAGAAAAATACTTTTCATTTTGATATACTGCACAGTTTGCCAGTCAGCTTAGTTTGTTCAGAAATCACCTGTGATAGAGGAACACATTGCTTTTTTTTTTTTTAATTGAAACAGCTGTTAAAAGGATGCCAACACAACTGTCAAGAAATGGAATTCTTTCATGAGACAGACTATACCTCTCCGTCCTTTCATTCCGGGCCAGCTCCGTATTCGCCCCAGTCACCTTTACTCGCAGGTTTTGCTATTTCAATGCAGATTGAAACTCTCAAAGGCCACAATTTGTGTGTCAGCTTACGGGCACTTCTCAGCCTCTGCGACACTAACGTGTCTAATATCATCTTACTCGTCTCCCCATCCTCTACAACGCGACGGAGAACTTTTAAACATTATTCAGGGACGTCCCGTATAAACCGGTGTCTTGAAACTACGAGGCTTTATTTACATACATGTACGCCCCGAGGACTGGTACGATAACGTCAGTGAAGATCTTCCCTGTGTCACTTCTGATATACTCTGTTTCGTATAAGTTTGGATAAATTTGACAGCAACTTATGGGCATTAATATTCATTATTTTGTGATTTGTTGCACAACGCAAAACATTTTTTAGCTCTAAAATGAACCTGAGATGTTCATTTCAGCATTTGTACTGCTGTTTGCCTTGTGTGTTGACACAAATAACAAACTATTACAAATTATTTCCCATAAGTTGCTGTCAAATTTATCCAAACTTGTATGAAATGGAGTATTTATTTATTCTGTGATGTAGGTAGCATTTTGTTTCAACAATATCAACTTTAGAAGAAACAATCGATTCTGTAAAAGAAACAAAGCACTTTCTTTCTTCTAGCTTACCTTTATACAAACAGAGTGCTCATTGTTGTGCTTGTTGTTATAACAATGTGTAGCTTGGGGCAAAATATGCAGATAATGGTATGAATTAATTAATACCTGTCGCGAAATTCCTTTTTGCAGCGTTTATAAAAACTGGTAAAAACAACTCCACAAGAAATATAAAATTTATTTAATTTCGCATGTGATTAGTACAGAAAACTGTTTTTCTTATTTTTTTTTCTTTTTTGCTTGTGAATATTATGCACTACGTGAACTAAGTGATACACATGAGCTTTTTAGTGCCGGTAAGTTCAAATTATGTAAGCAGAATTCGTGTGTTATTTTTTTGTTTTCTTGTGCAGTCAATATTTGTATTATATTTAAACATTTGATACCAAAATACAACAATTTCACGTGTAGTACTATTCACCAATTAGAAATTAACAGAAAACGACGTAAAAAAGTAAACAAACTAGTATTTTACCACGGAAATAAATGGGAATCGGTTTACGATGCCGCGACACACCAAAATGATATATTATACATATGATGGAACATTTGGGCATAATATTTGGAAACAATCTAAGGAGGCGCGATGGTTGAGGTGTCATACCTCCCACCAAGGAGATCCGGGTTCGATACCCGGCGTGTTCTGTCCCGGATTTTTTGCATTTGAAAAACGTGGCGGACGTTATCGTTGGCAGGCGGGTTTCCTCGGGGAATTCCCGTTTCCCCAGCCTCTCTCAATCCGTCACTTCTTCACGCTAATGTCACCCTCACCTCACCCATTCTTCGAGCCGGGCGGGCGACATGCATGTCTCGCTAGTCGAGTAGCCGGCACAACCTTCACCCCTGCCTTCTCTCATAGACAACGTGACACTGCCAGGAGTGGATTTCATTCTATTTGGAAATAATATATTCACCGCTACATTATGTCAAAGACACAGTGCACCACAACAGCTGATTGAGATCATATCTCTTCACAACACATCAAGGAATAGGAAGAGAGTTAGCTAGTTGTTTTATTGTTCAATGAGCATGTACACGCTATAGAACTCGTCAGTAAGTATACAACACATACAAAAATACAAACATAATATAAGTATAGTTATATACATAGGCACATCATACAAAATACATACAACACTGTATGTTTACTATACAATAAAATAAAGCAGTACAATACTGCTAGCACACATTTACATATACAATAATAATGGTTCCCCTAATGATCTTTATAATTAAAATAGTAATAACTTTTCGAACTCTATCAGTGATGTTATAGTAGAATTCCGGACCGAACTGAACTTGGACAGGATTCAATACGGAGCGAACCTGAAGTGAAAGTGGACTGAAATGTGTTTATAGTAAACTTTTCTCTCCAGATTGACATGTGACTGAATCTGTGTCTAAGACATCTCTTTCCGAAACATTGAACTACGGAACAAATGACTGTCAAATAAAGTAAGAAGCGAATATTTGTTAAATATTGTGTTAGAATTTTTTCTTCGGAATATTTATTTTGATTTATTTGTCACTTTCCATTATTTTTTTTAAACACAAAACATTTTTATTTAGCTAACCCAGGACGATTCTAACATCTTACATAACCAAAGGAACGATTCAATGTAGCGACCACTTCGTCTTCGTTCAGTTCAGTCCTATGAATGTTTAAAGTAAACGTTTCAATCCGGAATCCAGCTCACCTCGCTGATTGGACTGGATTACTCACTCCACTCCTACTTCAGTCCGGTAGGAAGGTGTTTAAAGTAACATTTGAATCAAGACTCTTCAGTTCACTCCTAGTTAAATCAGGATTGAGTTGTTACTCTCAACGTAGTATATGTGTACATGCTCGAAGCTTTTGTTTTATACATAACGAATTGTAGAATTGCCGACCAAATTGGAATGCTGATGCTATTTTAACAGAAGTATAGTACACTTTCCTCAGCGTTGTGACATCAGACGAGAGTGTAGAAACGAGGCAAGCAATGGAGACCAGAAAAGGGGATATTTATTTTGATAATAAACCTTGATTAACCACTTAAGAATCCTCACTTCAACAGATCACCTTATTTTCTGATACTTAAGTGTTGTGTAAAATCTGAAGCAGCTGATCGTACCACGTATTTATGCACCGACATTACACAACCTATTGCTTTTAATCGAAATATTATTACATTACAGAATAACGGGAGGCATGATCACGACCTTAAGGCACTTTGACTGGTTAGCGAAACAATATATCGTTGCACGTGCTTGTCTACTCTTCGATCGATGTATTCTGGGTCGAATTTTTTTTTAATTTAGACGCCCTAGGCCCTTAACTCTCAGTGCCGTGGTAGTCTCTCTTTTCCATCCTTCCTCACAAATTCGCGTCATTGTCCCAATTCCAACACCAAATTATTTACAAATTCCCTGGCTCTATCCTTTTGCTATTTATAGTAACAATAATAGTAACAATAAAATAATTATTGACATTAACCATATATGTGTTTATTTAAAAATTAACCTTTAATAACAAAAATAATAAAATATTAACATTAAGTATGTTTGTATTTGTTTGAAAATTAACTTTTAATAACAAAAATAACAAAAAAACATTAAATAGACAGTGTTTTGCATCAACAGACTATGAGTCAATTTGTAGTTTTTAGCAAAACATGCTTTATGATTTTCAGATTTGAAACAGTTTTACAAAACTTTTTCAGTCCTGTAGAATAAATATTGATACCCGCAACATATAGAACTAAAATAATTTTTATAAGTAAAAGACATATTTTGTGCCTAACTAATGTAGCGTTATACTGTTCAATGTTTAGTGATTTTTTTGTTAATATTAGTAGCACTCAGGATTAACGAGTTGCAATGCATATTATTTTAATGCCTAATATTAGTTTGCCAGTAATAATTTAATGTTTAATAATTTAACGTAATATTGTAATTGTTTTAAAGTGTGTAATTTTCATGGTTTTAATTATTTTTTTTAAGAG
>PNEQ01109163.1:0-20553 GCA_003012365.1 Medauroidea extradentata
ATATATCATCTCACTAATCTCAGGTTTGGGGCACCAAATACGTTTCCGCGAAACCTTTACCCACTGAAACTTTGTAATGTCAATAAAGTTAAAGTGAATATTTTGACAATATATAATTGAGGGCACCGTCACCAATGGTTGTGCACAGGGTAAACAGATGTTTCTCATTCAATTAACCTCTTACCTTAGGTGTCTGTAATTACCCCACAACGTCAAATAGGCAGGGCTATAAATAAGGCCCAGGCGAAGTCGCTGTTAGTGGCAGGGACAGACTTAAGACTGCTTTTCGCGTGGACAGCTAAGCTACTTATCCTGCTGCAGAATTAGTTCAACTAGCCGCTTGGACATTCTAACACTTGATGACTGAAGTACCAATCTTGTGTACAAAGAGGTTTTTCAATTAAAGTAAATATTATCAGTTACGAATAATACTCGCGAGCAAAGCCGCGGGGGACTGCTAGTATGATATATAATTTGATATATGTTCTATGTCTAGCGGAGAATTCGGGTAAACCTCCTTTCACGGAAGTTACAGCGGTTTGTATTTTAAAATATCTGAAAATAATGGCAGTTTTCTTCATTTAAATCAAATTTTTTTTAAATTAAAAAGAGATTTTGCTGTATGTTTTTAAATCTTTTTAGCATATTGCCGAAAACATCTTACTGAAGAATTGATTACCGTATTCGAGTAAGGCATTTGGAGTTTGTTATTTGTATGTCCCCGTAAATTGCAAATTTTAACTTTGACGTCCCGCTATGGGAAGACTATTTGATCTTAACAATTTTTTCACAAGTGGAAAAATCTAGTCACATGTTATGAATTTTTGCCACTTGAACGACATTGAGGGACCTACGCTATTGTCAAACAAAGTGTATAAGAATCAACAGATTGGAATTATGATACATATACATAATAAATGCTTAAATATAGTCAGTAGGAACATACAGCGTGTATTACTAACATCGTGTAACCTAATGAATTATCCAACAACAATTAATAACTCTTGTCATTCATTTCAATTTAATTTATGGTGTAGCCTACAGAGTTGTGAATAAAAGTAATTACAACTGTACAATAAAATGTGACTTTGTGTGTATTTGGTTGTTTCATTGATGAACTTATGAAATGTTTCGTTTAGAATATTAAAATATTTGCTTGTGGAATTTCAAAGATATAGGTACCATCTTAGCTGCGTACGAGAAACTGTGAAGAAGGCACCAGAAACAATTGTGCGTTATCCATATGTTTTCGAATGCGCCGACATCCTAAACCTGGGCGCTTGTGACCTAATTCCTAATAAGTTAGAGACTAGTGACTGTTGCGATTTCCAACGTTGGGCCTGATGCTTGATGTCTACAGCAACTTTGTTTGAAAACTAACACATCAAAGAACTGCACCTGAAACTCACGTTCACGAACATTTCAAACACGGTTGTCAATGTTTGCTATTTACCCGAATTTAGAATGTCTTTAATTTTTAGCAGTAGTTACGTTACATTTTTTTAAATTTAATATTTTCTTCTACACTTGTCACACTCTTTACATTTAAACCAGATATAACGAACACATGTGATGTTTTATACATGTCAGGAATTGTTTGTATTTGTTTTATGGCAAAGTAAAATTGCTCTTTATTATAAGTTAAACAATTTTAATGTTTTTATTTAAGAATATTTAATGCATTAGTACCTTTAGAGGAGGGTAAACATTATCATAACACTAAAATTTGCTGAATTTTATTAGTAAGTTTGGAAAACTCAGGAAACTTCAAGAATACATTTTTTTTGCAAGATAGAAAATTATTGAACATATGTTCAGGAAAAAACTGACACTAGAAATAACAAAAACTTTTTCCAGTGCTTACATATTTGATAAATGAGTTGACTTCATCTAAACATGTACAGTACCGTGGCACGTTAATAAAAAAAGAGTTCTTGGTAAAAAAAACCTTCGGCCTCTTGTAGAAACAAGTTATATACCACTTGATTTTAAGTCAGATTTGACGGAAATCAGGGTTGTTAAAGAATTAGATAAGTGTGACCGAGTACAGGTTTCATGTTTCTGTTTTGTTCCGAAATTGGGTTAGTGTAGTAACAAATTTTGATAGTAGGTACGATAAAATTATTTTATAATAAGCCATTTCGTTAAGTAAACTTATTTTGCTCGTTATACATTTTAATACTTTGACATTCATTTAAGTGTTTTAAATCAGGTTTTAATATGTTAACATTTGCAAATGACGGTTCTGTTCAAAATGTATTGAAACAGAGTCGTGGTTTATTTTTGCACTTGTGAACATATTTAGCACCATTGTACGTTACAAGAATCGAAAAATACTACCGTTATTAAAAAAAAAAATTAAGGTTCCGTTTACATGAAAAGAGTTAATTACGACGGACTTACGAGGTAGGTTTGTATTGTCAATGCTGTAGCATACTAGAAAGGAATGAAATATTACGTTACTAGCTATAAAGGAGTCAAATGCTCTTATTGTAAAAAGGACAAAATGTAAAATATGTAACGATTAAATTTGTTACCAAACTTTGAGATTTTTGAAACCCAGCCCTCGTGAGGTGGCAGAATAAACTTCAAATCATAGGTTGTGTCTCAGTTGAAAATGCGTTAATTTGGTTAATTGTTATCGATTATCGCTTTCGTTAAAATCTATATAACAACGCATTTTAAGTTTCTTTAAACGATTTTTTTTTAGATCGGAGCGGAACTTTTAGTTTAAAATATGTTCAATAAACTGCAACGTTTACAAGAAACCGAATCTACTGGACAACCCTGGAGAGAGTAAGGACAGAGTAAGTGAAGAGGTTTTGGTCAGCGCTTAAGGGGCCCGCCTCGTTGCCATAAAATCACACTGCAGCGTGTTTGAAGAAAACGTTTTACACCGAAACAAATACACATATGTTCACGCCGTTTCTTTACGAAAAGAACACACACTTCAGACTACTGCCCTTAAGTACTTTCAAGACAACACACGTATTAGAAATCCCCTTTTAGGGCACGTCAAAATGGGTCAAAGCGGGATTTTCAGTCTGCTACAGCGGAAACTATACTAGCCGAATACATGTGAAACCACTTAAGGGTAGTGCACTGGACTTTAATAAAGTGATTTTGTAAATAAAACAATAGGGTCACCACCTAAAGTCCCATAGGAAATTTGTTTTTTCGCGAAGACTGCACGCCTTAAGCGTAGAGATGACGCACCGTTGTATGGTCCATACGACGTCACCCTTAGCACCATACCTCACTCACACAAACACATGTACCACGAGGCAATCCCCTTAACATAGAGGTCTTTAGCGCTGGTGAAGGGTGACGTGATGTGAGTATGGAGCAGTGCCGGAATAAAAGAGGCAGGCGAAACGGGAGATCCCCGAGAAAACCCGCCGGCCAATGGCATCGTCCGGCACTATTCCCACATGCGAAAATCCGGGGACCGACCGCGCCGGGAATCGAACCCGAATGCCTTAGTGGGAGGCGAGAGGTCTGACCCCTCGACCATCGCGGCCCGTAGTATAAATTAAAAAGAACAAGATTAGTTAAGAGGCATGTTTCTGAAGACTGTGAAATTGTGAGTGTATTTTAGGCTGACAAACTCCTCCAGTTATTATTTACAAAATACATAGGCATTACGTTTCCGTATTGATTGTTGTCTACTTGTCAGGACATCAGGACATGCTCCTTCTTTCCCTAATTTTACATCTTGAAAAAGATTCACCTGTGATGTTCCTACGAGACGACAGTTTCCATGACTTAAACCATGGAGATAAGAATAATCAGAAGATGACTTCTTGTAAAATATTTGATGCCACTTTTTTGGGTGTCACATTATGGCGTTGCGGCCTTTTGAGGTTATTAAAATTTGTGTTTATTCAACTTTAAATAAGTAGAACATCTCAGATGTTGATGCAAATAAGCTATTTAACGAATAACATTGGTTAACTACTTATTTGCTTGGAACAGGGGCTTGATTGCGAACTTATCACGTAACTATAAGTAATTAACAGGAAGTCGCCGTGATGTGACACACAAAACAATTTCTTCATGTATGTCTCATACATTTCTATAGACATGGCCATCCCCGAGATTATGCTTTATTATATATCATTTAAACAAATCGCATACATCTTTGCGTTAAAAACATTCACGCTACTTCATCTTTCCTGCTGAAGGATTATGACGTTACCAAACACATTTCTAGACGTGTAAGCTCTCCTCAATCAAAAATAACTGTCTCCGGTTCAAGGTTTTATTTTAAATACTTATTTTATTTAGCTACAAATATATTTAAACTATAGTGTTTTTTGGGCTACAGCTTTCATACTACTCACTTTAAGGAAATTCTGTATTTACATTTTCCTTCTCATGCTGTAGTAAGGAATAACCTGCCGCAGACTGTTGTTCAAATTCACATTCACCACGTATAGTAACAATTAAACACAACGCAACGACATTTCCGTAAGCTTAAATAAAAAATGTTGGAATAAAAACAGCAAAAAAAGTGTGTAAAGTACTAAATTTTCCAGTAGTTATTAAAGCTGGATTGGTAGAGACTCAGAACTACGCGGGATAGGCAAGTGAAATATGCACCATGCGTAAATTTGATGATCTCAAACAATGGGCGCTATATAATATATATCACCGGATCATTTAGTACAATTCATCCACGGTACACTTGTATGTTTGAACATAAGCAAGCTGAGTGTGCCTTATCCTTTCTATTCATTTACTATCAGCACACCAAGAACAAGTGACTTAAACTGCATGACACTCACAAGCCAGTCAAATTGAATGCATTGTATAACTTTGAGGCCAAATTATGTAAATGAAAGGGAACGTAAATTCCCATCTTGGGTTCACACGACTATTATGCACGTCCATTGTCTACGTCAGACCCGCCTCCTGCTCTGATCTTCTCCTGATAGTTCCGAAGTTCACGTATTTTTTATCATTACTTTACCCGGTATTGTCAACGCTGTTTCGCAGTCGGCATCGCACGCCAAAATGTAGCGCACACGACCTCGGGATGCCCTTGACAAAATACCTCTCTGCCATTACGCGGGGACAATAGGCGCGGTTGCACCATCGTGTCGCGGATTGTCTCAACATGCGACGCATACAGTGTTGCCACTGCATGCCACGGTACGGCCAACTGCAGAGATTTTCAAACGTTTCAGCCAACTTAATGCTGCCGAAAAGCCAAATCCTTTTTCAATGGTTCTGACGGTATTATATATTACTTTGCACGACATCAATTGAAGCTTGATTAAAATAAACCTTATAATTATAAACATGATTTTGTGGCAAAATGATTTTTACAACATTTGGTTTTAATGTGGTATGTGCACACCTGCAGCTCTGCTACATCGTCTGTGATTTGATGGTTTTACTCTCACTTGCCTTGGCAAATTGCAGAAGTACGGCGTCACACTAATCTCTTTCTGATCGGTGTAGTCAAATGAAAGGCGTGTCGGAACAACATGCTGCCAATAACCATGAAGCAGAACTGTCGATTTGCACGTGAGACAATGATACAAAGTGGGGCAAAAATATTTTCGCGACAAAATCGTGGCCCTAGTTGTAATTAGAGATGGTGCTTTATCGCGGGAAAACTTAACTGTTTGCATGCTTTCAACGTACGTACAGCTTAAAGTGGAGCCGTTACCCTATTTGACTGAGCCAATAAGAACCTCCCTATTATAGTAGTTGATGCCTATTATTGGTCTGCTGACAGTTAAGTTGTATCAAACATATATCAATAAGGCCATGCATTTTTCGTGAAAAGAATTATGCCTCAGTTTGGTTCAGTGCCTTATGTGCACATCTGCAGTTCTGCTTTATAGTCATTGATTGGATGTTTAAACTCTCACGTGACTCTGGCTTCTACCCACAAATTACAGACGTGTGGTGTTGCAGTAACCTTATTGTGATAGGCACAGTCGAATGAGAGACGTCACTTTCCAAAGACCCACTGCCAATAACCATGAAGTACAGCTGCTGCAGATGTACACACAAGGCACTGAAACAAACTGAGGCAAAACTCTTCTCGCGAAAATGCATGGCCCTATATATCAGCCATTCAGAGGACATTTTCAAGGGTATACTGGCACCAAAATGTTTCACGATACACCGTAATCTGTACTCATAATATGTAAAATAACATACTAGTTTTTCATATAAATACAATAATTCAAATATTTTTGCTCCGTGTAGAATCAATTAAATTATTTTATCACAAAATTAAATTCAGCTGAAGTACTCCATTACTTGATGTCACCTCAATGTCATAATATAATTATTTTTAGATTATGACACTTGGTTTATCTGAGGCGAGGTTGAACTGTTGTTTATACCATAAATTATATACTTGGTAAAGCGGAATCAAATAAAGGTGCGCTCATAAAACATGCACATTTATGTGATATCGTGCAGAATATTATCATATATCTCCCAGGAATTATAACTTTTGGACAAGGTAACAGAGTCGCTGAAGTTCTATTTACGTCTTGTCTAACCGAAAGAGATGGCGCAGTGACAACGCATTGGACGACTTGAAGTACACGCCCTCTGACGTCACACCGCAGGGGGAGAGTATTGTGGGAAACAAAGCTTATTTACAAACATACTGATTTGTTAGTTGGTGATGGTAGAAACCAACATGTTTGTGCACTCATAGACTTGCACACAAGGGTAAAAAATATTAGTTTCAAATTCGTGGTTAAGATACTCAAATGATCTATGTTTACCTGAAAAAGCGGCAAATTCCAAACAAATAATAAATTTTCTTGACATGAATCTCATCCGGGTCATGTAAAGCCAAACACCTAAATGAAGGTTATGTTCGGTTGCGGTATCCATGGAGGTATGAATTGTATCCCACACCAGACTGAAGCTCCGCCTATATTCAAGTCGTCCATTGACTCGCACTTAGAGGACATGGGTTCGACTTATTTATTTATTTCAATAGCACAAAGGCTAAACGAACAATAACTCGTTAAATATGCATACAATATTAAACTGTTGCATAATGTGAAATGAAATTTACAATCAAATTATGCAAACATGTACACAACTTTCTTACAGTAGTAGGCTAACAATAATTATATATGGTAATACATTTTGAGGATGACTTTATACACATTATGATATCACGGTTCAACCATCCTGATTTAGGACTTCCATTGTTTTCCGTACTCACTCTAACAAATTCTGCTATGGTTCCTAATAACAGGTTATGGCCAATTCCGTTTACATATCCTGTCTGTCCTGACAATGGTTACGTTTCTAATACTATTATTGTCGGCGAGTTTTTAAGTCGTTCCTTCGTACAGCTTGCCTAGTTGTAATTAAATCGGTGACGATTGTGTTTCACACAGAAGTTTAGAATACCCTGTTTGACAATAAAAAAGAAGTTTAGAGCTCAAACACGTTCAAAACTTTTTGTTTACTATATGTACCACGGCCATAGAGAAACAGGTCTGGAGTTGAAAATTGACCCTCTTATGACTGATTGGCGCCACTGGCGCTCTGGGGTTGTTTTAACCATGCAGGTAAGAATAGTCAGGAGATGGCTTGTTGTGACGTAGTTGAAGTCGTATTTTTGGGTGTTCCATCGTGGCGCTGAGGCGTTTTGAGGTTATGTACACTTGTGTTGATTCGCCTCTAAACAATTAAAAACACCACAGAGTAGTGCAAATTAGTAATTTAAGAAACAACATTGATTAACTATAAAATAGTTTGGTCCGGGGGTTTCATTACGAACTATTTCTTATTGCGATTGCCATGATGGAACACCAAAACGGCGACTTCACTTATCTCCTATAGCTATAGATAGGGCCACCCCCTGGTTTTAAATTGTGTCAATGAATCTACAAGCAAGTTCGTGTCGGAACTGCTAAGATCACTGGTAGTACGATCCTATATTGCATTGTTTAAACAACACTTATTGCTAGAGGCGCTTTCAGTCATAACGGGGTCAACCCAATAGCATTGGTAAATAGACTCGGATAGGCTAGTGTCCAGACCTATAATTCTAAGACCGTGATATGTACTAACAGTGTTATGTTTCGAATTATTCTTACCGAAATAGTCTTAAGGCCATTTCACAAGATCAAATATTTATTGAATTCCATTTCTTGAATTAAATTTATTGAATTGCACGACGATTCAAGAAATTTGATTCAATAAACATTGAAGGTTCCACATGAAATGTTATCACACAATTTATAAATAAATGACGCACAAAATAAATAATGTATATGTTTTATAAGTATCTACTAAACCTGCACGACACAAAAATACCTGGTCAATACAAAGTTTCTTATAATTTATGTATATGTTATTTTAAATAAATAATGCTCGTAGTTATTTTTAACATTGTATATTTCGAAAACAGAATACAATAAATATGTTGTTTTAATTAATAATGTTAGGAAAACATATTTTATATTCCTAAATGAATATTTTGATTCAAGAAAATTTCAAACATGTTCGAAACGAAAATCTTTGGCGAAATTCATTACATTAAAAAAAACTGCGGTTATGACATCAGCATGGTGTCATATGACATTAAAAAAAATTTAATTCAATAAATTTGAAAGAAAATTCAAGAAAAATGTGATAGTGTGAAAGGGTTTTTATTATTTTATATTAGGGCAAACAAAGTGAGACCTTAATAATATGCATCAGTTGGTAAATTTATGGGTACAATCCAGAAGAAAACTACTAAACGTCTAGACTATACTTGTTAGCTACTTCGCGTCTAACTTCACGAGTCATCACCAGCTTGTTTATTAGATTGCGCAAAGAGGTATATATGTTCCAGAGAAGGAGATCAATGGTGAAAGTGAGAATGGCAGTAGAGGTATGAAAAGAATTTGAGAATATGGAAAGAGACAGTCAACCTCCGTGACGTGGCTGATTATGGTATGGTATAAGAATCTTAGTAAAAATTCCTAGAAAGGATTGAATGCGTAAGTATTATGTCAGAGTCAAGTTGGTTAATGGGGAGTGTTAGACAATGTCATTATATTTTCAAGTTTTGAACCATAACATTTATTAAAATTATGTTATCAAAAATTTATCTTCGACAAAGCATAAGATGTATTATTGGTAAACGGTTTGACATAAATAATAATGGAAACTTTCATTAATTTGTCACGCAGAATGCTTGCAAGAAAATTCATGAAAGTTAACCCATAATTCTCTTGCAATGATTCTGCATGACAAATTGCTAAAATATTCCGTTATTATTGATGTCGAGCAGTTTACCAAGAATATATCCTGTGCTTCGCCGAAGAGAAAATTTTGATTACACAATTTGAATCAGTGTTATGGCTAAAAATTGAAAATACAATAAAATTGTCTAACACTCTCCCTTAAGGAGCCTCCCTAGATGGACTGTGTTTGTGTGTGTGAGACAGGGGCGGTAAGAGTGTTGTTGACAGACGTTGTAGTGCATTATCGCCTCTCCGCACAAGTCTCTCAGCTGGCGCGCAGGACTTAATATCCTTTTTCCTATGGGACCTTAAGCGGTGACCACATTATTTTATGTGTTGTAAAATAGTGCCAAATCTAACGCTGGTTTCTATAGTTGTGTTTTTTATCCGGTTGTTAATTTACCAGTTACGGCGGTTTGGAAAAGCCAGTTTTGGCCGTTTTGAAGGGATCGTAAATGTTTCTTAATATACGTGATGAATTTGTAAAACTATAGAGACATAGTTTAAAGTGTGTGTTCTTTCCGTAGATATACAAATGCAATGCGCGTTGAATAGTTTCGTCAAAAAGAGAATAGTCGTAACTCACTGCCACGCATTTGAAGCGCAGATAGTGAGGCCCCTTAAGGGTGACGCCTACCTGACAGCCCCGGCGAGTGCATAGGGTATCACACGTTAAATGATATTATGTGGCGCTGAGTCATCTGTCAAGATATCGCTTTTGGACAAAAAAACATTTACCACGTTGAATTAGAGAATAACAAAGCTACAGGAAAATAATTGGAAAAAATTTATGAGCAAATGTTTTTTTTTTGCAAGAAATAATTTTACTTGTTTTCAAGGTATTGAAAAAAAACAGTCATTAAAATCATCTTTCTATGTGGGCCGTAAAGAGATGAACAACGAAGTTAAAGGTGGTACTATGTAGGTACGACAAAGTGCTGAGCCTCTAATGTAGTTTAACATGTAGGCCCTAAATCCCTGTCCTTACTGGGGCCGCGGAAGGCGATCCGGGTTCGATTCCCAGCGGGGTCGGTCCCCGGATTTTCGCATGTGGGAATCGTGCCGGACCATGCCATTGGCCGGCGGGTTTTCTCAGGGATCTCCCGTTTCCCATGTCTCTTTTATTCCGGCACTGATCCATACGCACATCACTTCACCCTTCACCCGCGCTAATGACCTCTATGTTAAGCGCTGACCAAAACCTCTTCACTCACTCTGTCCTTACTCTCTCCAGGGTTGTCCGATAGACAGCGTCCTTAACGGTCCCGTCTGCACGGATCTATATTCTACATTCGAGGCGCTGAAACACGACAGCATTACTAAGGTCCACTCTTGCTAAATAAATAGTCTCTATGCGCAGTGTATTCAACTAACATTGAGTCTTTTAGTCGATGAGCTCACACGGACGTGACTATAAGGCTGCTCGACTGAAACATTTAAATTCATTATTATTTCTGCCAAATATGGTTCTACAACGGCTGCGGTTGACGCAGTGGCTAGAGCACTAGCCTCCCATCATTACGATTCTGGTTCGGTTGTCGGCGGGTTTTGCCCACATTTCGCATCGCGTCGCTTTTATACCGTAGGGTTTCATTTCATGTCATCCTTCAGGTTCCGGCAGACATCTACGAGCGTCCAATCAGGCGTCTGATCTCAGTTTTAATACATCCTTCCCACCATATATGCTATGAATTTAGGAATTAATTTTTACGTAAGTAAGTATTTATTTATAATCGTATGTGTATATGTATGTATGTATGTATATATATATATATATATATATATATATATATATATATATATATATATATATATATATATATATATATATATATATATATATATAAAAATATATATATATATATATATATATATATATATATATATATATATATATATATATATATATATATATATATATATATATATATATATATATATATATATATATATATATACATACGTGTATATATATATTTACAAAAGGGCATATATGTATATATATATATATATATTTCGTATTATATATATATACATACGTGTATATATATATTTACAAAAGGGCATATATATATATATCCTCTAGTAAATTTTTC
The DNA here is from genome assembly GCA_003012365.1 of Medauroidea extradentata. Taxonomy (NCBI): domain Eukaryota; kingdom Metazoa; phylum Arthropoda; class Insecta; order Phasmatodea; family Phasmatidae; genus Medauroidea; species Medauroidea extradentata. The sequence continues at coordinate 11,327 of PNEQ01109163.1, forward strand.
TTAGTCAAATAATGATAACGTCGTATAAATGTATTGGCAACTTGCTCGTTAGAAAATCTAAGCATCACTAGTATTTAGTAATATGGGTACTTGGGTACTTTATATCAATTATAATGTCACTCGTGTAAATATGTTTGCATTTCCTCTTTAGCTACTTGATTATTCGGAGACTAGAAATGGCGGGGAATTTAAAGCAATATGAAACACACACCTGGACAACAGATTTTGTCAGCAAGAGTGATTGGCCTTGAACTGAGTTCCGATTAGCCTTTTAGATTCTCGTTGTGAAGGCCAAGAGCTCGGTACCGACAGGCTTCGCACGCAAGATGTTTCAAACATGTGCGCGTTTACTGTCCCCACGACTGTGTGAATACCGGCGAAAAATTCTTCAACAACCGTCTCCTTACTGACCCGATAATCAGGACACTAGAGTAGTACAGCTGAACATAACAATAATAACGCCGTGCCAGAATTGTCTCCAAACACGTAGCCTTTGTACCTTCAACTGGCTTACCAGTGAGATAGCGAGCTCTTTCGAAGCCCCGTTTTTTTTATTTCGGCCATTTGTATGTCTCCGCCAGTTTTCAATAAAATCATTGCCGTGTAAGTAATAAATTCCGCGCATGTATTTTACCGCACTCAAAATTTAGCGCATCATACCAAAATAAGATGTATTTTATTGATTATAATCCTTGGAATGATGGACTTTATATAAGTGTTTACTTTACCATGAAACGCCAACAGATATTTTACTTTCAGACTGCCAAAAAATGTCATACATTTGCACACACTGTAATACTCTAGAAGTTTCTGATATTTGAAATCCTTCTGTTAGGCGGTTCACTTTAAAGTGAGCACTATCCTACACTTGAAATTATCAACAGAATGCATTTATTGGGGCAACAGAAGTAAAGTTTTGAGAGTTGTGGAATATTTACACTAGTTTTTAGTTACTTGGAAGTTTTCGTATTTAAAACAGTAAAGATAGAGGCATAATGGCTCACGGTAAACTGTACGCAGTACTCAGTTTATTCTGAACAGCCCTGAATTTCTCGTTTGTGTGAAGATATAAATTTTCGTCTTTGAAATGGCCAGTACTGAATTGCTTGTTGCATGCCCAAGTGGTGACTTAATGGGATTTGACAAAAAATTGTTTCTGTCGTTTCACGCCAAGGATTTAGGGCTAATAATGTTGGTTTCATAAGGAAACTACATGATGAAGTACCGAATACATTATAATGTAACAAGGCCGTATTTAAGGTGGGGAGGGAGACAAGGGTGGCTGCTGCCCCCACCCCCTTTCTCAATTCAACTACAGCCCAAATTCCAAATGGAAAATAATAAAATTTCAGAATTGAGGAAATTGATTTGAAGTGCATTGAAACTTCAAACATTTATATTGTGTAGTGAATACTATTCAAAATCTTTACAGATGGTCGCAGTGTTGCGTGAGATGTTCGATGTACTCCCGCCATCCCCTCCTCCAATAGGTTTTAAAATGTTCCTTCAATTTCGATATACTAAATCAGGCCACGATACAATAAAATTAACTAAATTTACAAATAGAACTGTGGCCTAGATAAATGAACATCGAATAGGTAACGAAAAAATTTGAAGGCAATTTTATTATTGAGGTTCCGTGGACTTTGTTCTTTTTATGTATGCAACCGATTTCAACTGGTGTCATTCTTGTCTGTCGAACACGCGTATCACGTGTTCAATGCTGATTGGTTCAACGCAGAGTGACGACAGAACGCGAAACACCACTCTCGTGAGAGAGTAGGTAGGCCTTCTCTGTTTTGAATTGGGTCATGGAGCTAGTTGATTGGCCCGGTTTCTGGGTTGTGCGACGTTACTAGTTCTCGCTCCGGTGGCTCTGTTGTGTACATCCCTGAGACCTTCCCTGCTTTCCACGCGTCTCTGAACTGAATCATGAAGCTAAGGTCAAGAAAACAACACCGTCATTAGCCTCCACTGTTGTCCAGTTTTCTCTTAACTTTAAGTTTGAACGTTGTTGAACCGCATCAGTAAACTCGAAGACCTTTGTCGTTCCACATCTACAAGCTCCAATTGCAACAATTTCTTTTCTTTGTAATTTTATTATTTCTGTTTTTTTTTTGTTCAACGATACAGTTTAATTTGCGCTTATAGACCAACCCCTCTTTTCTGTTAGGGAACTGTGCCCTTCAAAAACACTTTTTTTACCAAAAACACAGGGAAAAAATGGTATAACGATGAAACACTACAAATCAGCCTTATCAAAAGCAGAATTTTATTTCAATAGTATTGTAATATCATGAAATATTATTTTACTATTAAAAATTTCAGCTGTAATCTTTGTGGTAACGTTAGTTGTAGATTTTTCAACGAAAGGCTTCATGTTTAGAAAAAATACTCTCTTAGCTTCAAAGGTAGTAGGAAATTTTCAAAGAAAAAAATTAGTAACAACAAATTAATGTTTTTGAACCTGTCTGTGCTGCAAAACATTATTTATGTGTCGTAATTTTATCTTTGCTGAGAAGAAAACGTTTTTACTGTGTGGGGTCGTTAACAGAGATTAGAGAAACATACAGATGGAGCATAAGGTATGTTCTAGGGCGAGGGGTATGAAGCTTTGAGACGGAAAGGAGAGGACCCCATCCGCCATATTGGTAACTGAAAAATGTTGTTTATTACCATAGCAACGAGTATAATACAACTGTGTGTTGGCCAACCATAACCTCGTTTCTCAATACGTCTACAGGAACAGCTGATTGCACTCCTCCATATTGCAACCTGAATAAACAAAGGCCGTGTCCCAATTTAAAGAGTACTCTCTGGAGAGAGCACTCTTTCGCATTACCACGAGAGAGAGAGAGCTCTCTGGCACTCTCACTCTCTCCAATCGGGACGATGTACTCTCGAGTTTGTAAACAAACTACGCAACGGTAACAAGTGCGATTATTTTATTAATACAAGTTATAAGCACATAAAATATATTTGTAGGTAATTCAAATGGCAATTTTAAACTTACCAGCGTCGTATTTCAAGCCGCGAATAACTGATCACAAGCGACGCCGTAACTGTGTATGTTGTGTATTTAAACATATATTAGGGCAGAAAATGTTTATACAACTTCTCGCCATAATTAACTATTAAAAATATTTATTTATGTATAAATACTGAAATTTTTTCAATATGTGATATACATGTCTTCAATAACCTCAAACCATAGTTGTAATCAAGATGGCGTGCGCCAGAGAGAACGAGAGAGTGCAACGTGTGAATAGTTTCGTTCTCTCGCTCTTTCACACTCTCGCCAACAAATTGAGACGACCAGAGAACACTCTCTCTGACGTCAATATGACGTGTCCGCGAGAGAAAGAGTGCGAGAGAGCACTCTCTGAGTGAATTGAGACACGGCCAAAGTCAGCTTTGGACTCAGTATCGGCTGCTAATGCTCCATCTGTACTTTTATCTCATCTCTGGTCGTTAACTGTCTGGATACGTCACTGTACTTAGTAGTTACTATGTGGAGGTTGGGTAGTTGTTCATGTACGTTAAATTGAGTGAAGGTGGTAACACATTGCGCCTTCATTACTAACGACCCGGGTGAGACTCTCAATTCAACCATTCTCATTTCAGTTTTCCCGAAGCTTCCCGAAGTCAGTCCATGCGAATTCTTGTGTTTTTCCTAACTATAGCCATGCCCAATTTCTGTCGACGACGGGGCCCTTAAGGGAGTTCGAGTAGTCAAAAGATATGCTATATTTTCAGTATATTTGGCATTTTTCTGATATTTTATGAAGTAGTAGTGTGAGGAAAATGTACAAAAGGGGAAACATAAGCGTTTATAAAATATGGTAGTTACGAGAATATACATGTTTATTTCGTTGAATACTAAACACTATTTTTTAATAACTTGTTGATTTACATCTTAAAATAATGTTCAATACATGTTTTGTACGTGACAAAGTAAATTAATGTAAATTCAGTCAGGGGTTTGCATGTCGATGTATTTTTAATTTTGTGATAAAAATTCAAAGTAAAATCAGCTAAATATTGAACACCGATTGAACGTATTCTAAAAGTCCGAGTACAGAGAAATTTCTTCATAGATTTGCTCCGGCTCTGAGAAACACTTTAGAAAGTATGTACCATATTGACCGTTTTCATGCATATATTTGCATTCCATAACATTTAATGTTAAAATGTTCATAATTAGTTTGAAAAATATACGAAAACTATTTTTCAATTGGTTTTGCGATATTATTGCATTGCCTTTTTGGCTTTTGATGCTACGCAAAAAAAAAAATTGTAAGTTTAGAAAAATAATTTGGCTCTCTTGAATAACTTTAATCTCTGCCCACTAATATCCCCATGCACCGCGCTCCGTATTTAGTACCTTTACTATCGATGAGAGAGTAAACCAAAGTGCCTATACCAAACTTTACCCGTGAGAACAACACATGCCAGTTGACAAAAATGTAACGCGAAAATTTCCTCCTTGCTTCCAGCTCGACATCCCTTAGACAGATAGGAATGATACATATACGTCATACGACCTTGATACATAATACTCGATGAATGGGTAGGTAAGTAGTGATATACAAAATGCAAAATTGCGTGACAAAGTTTTTGGGAACAACCCACACTTCTATAGAGGACACAAGCCCTAAAAATTACTTATTTTATTTATTTATTTATTGATTTACATCACCCAATGGACTCAGATAGTGAGCAAATCAGTGGATACAGATCTACTATACAATATGTAAACTAACTACATACAATCTTAAGACAGTTCCAGTACTGATTAACTATAGCTCAATCCATAGATCTTGAGTCCATACATAAAGGTCTGGTATATTGTCACTTAAAAATCAGTTTTACAAAAACAGACAGTCATATTACAATTAGGCCTACGCTACTGTACTACAGGTCTCATGACTTACAGCTCATGTTACTGTGGGATACTACATCGGGTAATCCCTACCGTCCAGTCAAGGCTATGATCTATCATTTCCTTGCTTTTACGATGGTTATTTTTTAATCCTAAACAAAAGCAAATATTGAAAAACTGATGCACAGTTTTGTTAAAAACAGCGTATACAATGGTAAGTACTTTTTTCAGGACAAAATACACAATTGTTTCAGCTAATTATGTAATTAAGGAAATTCCTATTAATGAACTAAATAGCCAAATCTACCAAAATTATTTGTCCACAGAAAATTAAACTACATAGTAAAAACAATTTTAAAAAACTGTGCAACAATTTTCGATATATGCTCTCGTTTAGGAACAACAAAATTATTATTGTGACAGCAGTGGAACTGATAGATTATGGCCTTAAATACGACTCCTCTGGTATGTAGTTTCCAATAATAGCTGTAACTGTATTACACAGCAGCACGATCAAGGCCAAATTAGATGCACTATACACCACGTGATACGACCTGCAATGCAGAAAAGGTGCATTTTCAGACCTATGTTCAAGTAAATGTTTTTTTTTTGTTCTTCTGGATGTGAGGAACGTTCCCATGATATATTGACACGCTATTTTACAGCATCGTATTTATAGAAGGATGTTATCAGATGATTCCTATTATTAATATGGAAAACTACCAGAGAACCGCAACCTTCCAGTATGTTCGTTCAGGATCAAAACCCGCAACACTCAGATTGCAATTAGGGCGAGTCAAACCTCTTGAACACTCTCGATTCCGGCTGTGTAACTCTCAGTGATCCAATTCGTTGGAATATAAAATGATAACGTTTTTTTGTAGTTTCGTGTGCAGATGTTTCATGTTGTCAATAACAACGTGGATAACACGCGAATAACTTGGCCTTGCAACTGAGAACTTAAATGTGTTTTAATTTTTAGATTTACTGGAGGAGTACTTGCGTACTTAAATAATCAAACTAAGATTTACTGGAGGAGTATTTGCCAGGAAAACTGCTAAATCAGATTAATTTTGCACCTTTAATGTGAGGATGAGTGAATTTTGGACTTCCCCCCAACTCCCAAAAATAATGGGTATCTATACCCTTCCGTCTGGAGAATGACATAATTGCTTGAAAACACTCAAATATATTTATTTGTAATTATAAATAAAAAATTTAAAATCACGCTTCTCTGCTTCTATAGTATTTTTTGATAATTTTTTTAAAGCTGAAACGAGAACAGATATCACAAATTAGTTTGGGAATTTCGTTAAAATAGTTTTTGCCCTGATAGCTAATTTTTTTGAAGAAAAGAAATTGTACAGTTTCAAATAATATTTCAATTAACAAAAATTTTGTAAATTACTTAATTAGCAAGAACCATAATAGCACTTCCTGTATTGATAAAATTTGCCAACATGGTGGAAACCATTTAAAACAAAACTGCTAAACAGATTTTTTATATATATTCTCGTTTAGGTTTACAAAAATAATTATCGCACAATAATAACAAAGGGGCATGGCCATACGCTTGTCTTTACGGTTGTCACAGATTCATTCATTAAAAAAATGTGTTGTCACTGAGGCCCTTTTCGCTCTGGGTTGGCGGCGCATGCGCAATACGAATTCAAGTGCGCTACGTTGCGCAACGAGCGCAATCCATATACAAAAAAATTGCCTTTTCGAGCTATCGAATGAACCATAAAAACGCTTCCGCTTCTGCAAAAACAGATGGCGTTGCGGTCGCTGTTTTACAATTATTAGCGAAATTTACGCTACCTTACCTAGAGGAAAGGAGAAACCGACATTTACGAGTGAATCAAATTCACGAAATGAGGGAATAGAAACGCGCGGTTTCAGAAACAACGATAACGATCAAACTGACACACGATTGCAATACGATTCGCAATTGGGATAGTGAAATCTTCTTGAGGGTCAAATGCAGTGTAATATAAATATTTCTGAGGTTCAAATAATATTCACTTACAAAATAGTCTGGCATTAAAAATATTTATAATGAAAATATTGGTCACAACTCAGCACATTTACTGTTTGTACTTGTAACACCACTCTGAACTACGGTGAAATCACAGAATAAATCAGTACTAATTTACTAATTTATTCTGTGGTGAAAACATACTAAAGTTACTAAAAAATTATAACAATCACGCAAAAAGACAGGTGCTTAGTAAACAACACAGATGTTAGTGCGTGAAATTTTAAATATTAATAATGACCAGTTAAGAAGACAAGTAATCATTTTCGTTTCGTAGTTATTTCTTTCATCAATAAGGAATTTCTCATCAGAAAAGACCATAATTTGTTTCTAAACATCGTCCACGTAAAAGTACTGTATACAGAAACATGAACTACATCAGACAACGGTAACCCTAATTTTCGCTTGCGAGAACAAACGTATCAGACATTGCTAGAGACATGAACTTTTCGCGAAAATAATTTTGCCCCACTTTGTTCCAGTGCCTTATGTGCACGTCTGCAGTTCTGCTTCACATATATTGGCAGCGTGCCTTTGAACTGTGACGTTTCTCATTTGACTGTACCAATCACAATAAGGTTACTGTAACACCACACGTCTGTGATTTGCGTGTAAAACCCCACGATACACGAATGTCAAAACATCCAATCTCTGACCGTGAAGCAAGTCTGCAGACGTGCACACAAGTCACTGACACAAAGTGAGGCAAATTTCTTTTCGCGAAAAGTTCATGTCTCTAGACATTGCCGATTATAGTATTTTCTTTCAGTCTCTGAATTATATAGGTAATCCATGGTCAAGATCTGTCTGTCTATTTACAGACATTGATTCATCTTAAAGTCAAACTTTTTTTGGAGCCTCGGTAAACTTTTACATTCGTCTAACTACTATATATTCTGTCAACGTACAATTACCTGGGACAACTGTAAACCATTTTGGGGTAACTATGTCTCATTCAATATATTAGTTTAGGGTCATTTTGTGAATAAACTGAAAATTGAAGCTGGGTGCTTAAAATATACATTTAAACCATTCGGGTCAGTTTAAAATGTTCTTCACTAAACGACATGAAAACAAAACATTTACACGGTACAGAGTTGCCCCCATGGGCTAAAGTTTCCCCCCGTTTACAGTATATAAAAAAACATTTAAATACAACTTGTGTGCCACATCTATCAAAAATGTTTTGTTTACTTTTTCAGCTGATAAAATTGTGAATAAATTAAAAATATAATATATATGTATATATATATTCACACACTAACAACGCAACGTCATCCCATGGATGTCCATGGGATGTCCTTATCGGATTGCAGGATATCCCTAGGATATCCTGTAATAATCATAGGATGTCCGATGGATGACTCTGAGGTGTCCCAGTGATCACACTTTGGATATCCATGGGACATCCCGCGTATTTCATGTTTAATTTCAAAGCGACGACACGCAGGTACAAATTTTACAATCGATTTTAAACTAACTTCCTGCTGAGCTAGATACTTGAAACATTTAAACATATCTCAGAACTAAACGACAGTGTAATACAAAAGAAAAAATTGTGAAAAAATAAAATAATAATTTGAACAAAACATTATTATTATTTTAAGTATACCCCAATAAACTAACTTCCTAATGAGCTAAAGACTTGAAACTTTAAACAAAGTTCCGAAACGATTGCAAAATTTCACACACACACACACACACACCCACACACACACAGAAGACTGAAAACGGGAAACAGTTATTTAAATAAGTAATAGTTCGGAGTGTAGAAAATAGCTATCGTTGAGAAAACGCACACAACGTTTCAGGAATCAATTATCTACTGCATGCGATTCATGCTATTTGCTGTTTAAATCTTACAAATATTTTCAAGCGGAAATTGTTTTATATTTTAATAAATTTTTTTAAAATTACTTTATATTGCTCCTTGTAACATGTACGTTTTCACGCAATCAATGTTACAATTTTGTATGTGCTATTCAATATAAATGTTTCCAAAAATATTATTCTCGGTTCCGATACCCCGAGCAATTAACGTATATTGAAATGTAAATGAATGTTTGTTTTAGTTCCTTAAAGTTCCGTTTTTAATTTTGTACACCAGTTTATAAAATAGTAATAATTTAATTAGGGCAACAAAGCAATGGGATTAGGTTAACTATATTTAAATATGATGTCACATGACCTAATAAAGTTAGTTTCATTACAAGTTTGGAAACATTTATTTTTCATAAGCTACTAGCAGTAATCAGATTTTGTTTAAGAATGCTTTTGAAAAAAAAAAAAAAAAAAAAAAAAAAAAAA